>JARFXV010002147.1:0-156381 GCA_031761425.1 Cosmopolites sordidus | reverse complement strand
AAGTTAATTTGTTTTGATTTTATGTCAGACCTTATAGCTAGAGAACTCCGCCTCCCCTCGAAACATCCATCAGTTCCAACTGTCTCTCCGCTCGGTACACTACATAGTTATCACTAAACAACTCAGAACTGTGCACGTCCGGCTGCAACCACGTCTCAGAGAGCCCGACAATGTGATGTTCCGCCACACTAATTGATTTGCTAAATTCGCTAGTCTTCGTATTGAGACCTCTAACATTCTGGTAAGCCATGCAGACATCAGCACAGATCCCGCCAGACAGACTCATTAGTTTAGTTTAAAGGCCGCGCACCGCAGGTTTCTGTGTTTCTGCGTTTCTGCGTTTCTGCGTTTCTGCGTTTCTGCGTTTCTGTGTGTGAGTGTGTGTGTGTGTGTGTTGTGTGTGTGTGTGTGTGTGTGTGTGTGTGGTGTGTGTGTGTGTGTGTGTGTGTGTGTGTGTGTGTGTGTGTGTGTGTGTATGTGTGGCAGGTCAATTCCTCTAGCCGGATAGTGAAGATTCATTTTCGGGTGTTGAGAACCAAGTTTTGCTGACTGAGATCGAAAAACGCCATAAAGTCAAAAAGTAGAGACAATCGAGGACATCGGACAAATGATCCAGTCTCAAAGTGTAAGTTGAAATCGCCAACAATCACCAACCTGGCACCGTACAACCCAGTCAACCCTTCAAAACATTTAAATAATGCCAGATACAGAAAATGTAGGTGATAATATTATTGAGAGATAACTTACAACCAACAATATCAATTGAAGGCACCAATTCAGCAAATGAATTCAAGTTAATTTGTTCTGATTTTATGTCAGACCTTATAGCTAGAAGAACTCCGCCTCCCCTCGAAACATCCATCAGTTCCAACTGTCTATCCGCTCGGTACACTACATAGTTATCACTAAACAACTCAGCACTGTGCACGTCCGGCTGCAACCACGTCTCAGAGAGCCTCACAATGTGATGTTCCGCCACACTAATTGATTTGCTAAATTCGCAAGTCTTCGTAGTGAGACCTCTAACATTCTGGTAAGCCATACAGACATCAACCGAAACAATCTTAGGAACCACCCCTAATATACTTAATCCTCAAATCCTTCTCGCCGGCGTTAAGACGTTCCATCAACCTAGATCTAACTGCTCGGTACTCCTGAACCTGCCTTGGGGTCTTGTCGGTGGTAATAGATAGATGACGGAGATTTTGGTCTGCCTTAATTCGATATGTTTTTTTTTTATTATCTCCGAGACCGTGAAGGAGCCCCGAAGACAACCCTAATCGGCCGAGGCTTCGCAGCACCAGAACGACCAAGACGGATGACCTTCACCACTCCATTCACGTCGATTTCAGGATACAGTGATCCAAGCACACCGAGAATGGCATCCCTATCCTTCTGACCGCTATCCAGTGAGACATCCTCTGGTTGGCCAAATACCATTTGAACATGCGCACGCGCATACCGATATGAACACACCGATATGAACACACACACACAAGCACACACACACACACACAAGCACACACACACACACACACAAGCACACACACAAGCACACACACACACACACTAGCACACACACACACAAGCACACACACACACACACAAGCACAGACATAAAGTCAAAAAGTAGAGACAATCGAGGACATCGGACAAATGATCGAGTCTCAAAGTGTAAGTTGAAATCGCCAACAATCACCAACCTGGCACCGTACAACCCAGTCAACCCTTCAAAACAATTAAATAATGCCAGATACAGAAAATGTACGTGATAATATTATTGAGAGATAACTTACAACCAACAATATCAATTGAAGGCACCAATTCAGCAAATGAAATCAAGTTAATATGTTTTGAATTTATGTCAGACCTTATAGCTAGAGAACTCCGCCTCCCCTCGAAACATCCATCAGTTCCAACTGTCTCTCCGATCGGTACACTACATAGTTATCACTAAACAACTCACCACTGTGCACGTCCAGCTGCAACCACGTCTCAGAGAGCCGCACAATGTGATGTTCCGCCACACTAATTGATTTGCTAAATTCGCAAGTCTTCGTAGTGAGACCTCTAACATTCTGGTAAGCCATACAGACATCAACCGAAACAATCTTAGGAACACCCCTAATATACTTAATCCTCAAATCCTTCTCGCCGGCGTTAAGACGTTCCATCAACCTAGATCTAACTGCTCGGTACTCCTGAACCTGCCTTGGGGTCTTGTCGGTGGTAATAGATTGATGACGGAGATTTTGGTCTGCCTTAATTCGATATGTTTTTTTTATAATCTCCGAGACCGTGATGGAGTCCCCGAAGACAACCTTAATCGGCCGAGGCTTCGCAGCACCAGAACGACCAAGACGGATGACCTTCACCACTCCACTCACGTCGATTTCAGGATACAGTGAACCAAGCACACCGAGAATGGCATCCTTATCCTTCTGACCGCTATCCGGTGAGACATCCTCTGGTTGGCCAAATACTATTTGAACATGCGCACGCGCATCCCCATTTGAACATGCGCACGCGCATACCGATATGAACACACCGATATGAACACACACACACACAAGCACACACACACACACACATGCACACACACACACAAGCACACACACACACACACACACAAGCACACACACACACACACAAGGACACACACACACAAGCACACACATAAAGTCAATAAGTAGAGACAATCGAGGACATCGGACAAATGATCGAGTCTCAAAGTGTAAGTTGAAATCGCCAACAATCACCAAACTGGCACCGTACAACCCAGTCAACCCTTCAAAACAATTAAATAATGCCAGATACAGAAAATGTAGGTGCTAATATTATTGAGAGATAACTTACAACCAACAATATCAATTGAAGGCACCAATTCAGCAAATTAATTCAAGTTAATTTGTTTTGATTTTATGTCAAACCTTATAGCTAGAGAACTCCGCCTCCCCTCGAAACATCCATCAGTTCCAACTGTCTATCCGCTCGGTACACTACATAGTTATCACTAAACAACTCGGCACTGTGTACGTCCGGCTGCAACCACGTCTCAGAGAGCCCCACAATGTGATGTTCCGCCACACTAATTGATTTGCTAAATTCGCAAGTCTTCGCATTGAGACCTCTAACATTCTGGTAAGCCATGCAGACATCAGCACAGATCCCGCCAGACAGACTCATTAGTTTAGTTTACAAGCCGCGCACCAATCGAAACAATCTTAGGAACACCCCTAATATACTTAATCCTCAAATCCTTCTCCCCGGCGTTAAGACGTTCCATCAACCTAGATCTAACTGCTCGGTACTCCTGAACCTGCCTTGGGGTCTTGTCGGTGGTAATAGATAGATGACGGAGATTTTGGTCTGCCTTAATTCGATATGTTTTTTTTATAATCTCCGAGACCGTGATGGAGTCCCCGAAGATAACCTTAATCGGCCGAGGCTTCGCAGCACCAGAACGACCAAGACGGATGACCTTCACCACTCCACTCACGTCGATTTCAGGATACAGTGAACCAAGCACACCGAGAATGGCATCCCTATCCTTCTGACCGCTATCCGGTGAGACATCCTCTGGTTGGCCAAATACCATTTGAACATGCGCACGCGCATACCGATATGAACACACCGATATGAACACACACACACAAGCACACACACACACACACAAGCACACACACACACAAGCACACACACAAGCACACACACACACACACACTAGCACACACACACACACAAGCACACACACACACACAAGCACACACATAAAGTCAAAAAGTAGAGACAATCGAGGACATCGGACAAATGATCGAGTCTCAAAGTGTAAGTTGAAATCGCCAACAATCACCAACCTGGCACCGTACAACCCAGTCAACCCTTCAAAACAATTAAATAATGCCAGATACAGAAAATGTAGGTGATAATATTATTGAGAGATAACTTGCCACCAACAATATCAAATGAAGGCACCAATTCAGCAAATGAAATCAAGTTAATTTGTTTTGATTTTATGTCAGACCTTATAGCTAGAGAACTCCGCCTCCCCTCGAAAAAGCCATGCAGACATCAGCACAGATCCCGCCAGACAGACTCATTAGTTTAGTTTAAAGGCCGCGCACCGCACGTTTCTGCGTTTCTGCGTTTCTGCGTTTCTGCGTTTCTGCGTTTCTGCGTTTCTGCGTTTCTGCGTTTCTGCGTTTCTGCGTTTCTGTGTTTGTGCGTTTCTGCGTTTCTCGTTTCTGTGTGTGTGTGGTCTCTAACATTCTGGTAAGCCATACAGACATCAACCGAAATAATCTTAGGAACACCCCTAATATACTTAATCCTCAAATCCTTCTCGCCGGCGTTAAGACGTTCCATCAACCTAGATCTAACTGCTCGGTACTCCTGAACCTGCCTTGGGGTCTTGTCGGTGGTAATAGATAGATGACGGAGATTTTGGTCTGCCTTAATTCGATATGTTTTTTTTATAATCTCCGAGACCGTGATGGAGTCCCCGAAGACAACCTTAATCGGCCGAGGCTTCGCAGCACCAGAACGACCAAGACGGATGACCTTCACCACTCCACTCACGTCGATTTCAGGATACAGTGAACCAAGCACACCGAGAATGGCATCCTTATCCTTCTGACCGCTATCCGGTGAGACATCCTCTGGTTGGCCAAATACCATTTGAACATGCGCACGCGCATCCCCATTTGAACATGCGCACGCGCATACCGATATGAACACACCGATATGAACACACACACACACAAGCACACACACACACACACAAGCACACACACACACACACAAGCACACACACACACACACACACAAGCACACACACACACACACACACACACACAAGCACACACACACACAAGGACACACACACACAAGCACACACATAAAGTCAAAAAGTAGAGACTATCGAGGACATCGGACAAATGATCGAGTCTCAAAGTGTAAGTTGAAATCGCCAACAATCACCAACCTGGCACCGTACAACCCAGTCAACCCTTCAAAACAATTAAATAACGCCAGATACAGAAAATGTAGGTGATAATATTATTGAGAGATAACTTACAACCAACAATATCAATTGAAGGCACCAATTCAGCAAATGAATTCAAGTTAATTTGTTTTGATTTTATGTCAGACCTTATAGCTAGAAAACTCCGCCTCCCCTCGAAACATCCATCAGTTCCAACTGTCTATCCGCTCGGTACACTACATAGTTATCACTAAACAACTCAGCACTGTGTACGTGGGGCTGTAACCACGTCTCAGAGAGCCCAACAATGTGATGTTCTGCCACACTAATTGATTTGCTAAATTCGCAAGGCTTCGTATTGAGACCTCTAACATTCTGGTAAGCCATGCAGACATCAGCACAGATCCCGCCAGACAGACTCATTAGTTTAGTTTAAAGGCCGCGCATCGCACGTTTCTGCTTTTCTGTGCTTTTTCTTGTGTTTGTGTTTGTTTGTGTTTGTGTGTGTGCGCATGTGCGCAGAAAATCAGAAACGCAGAAACGCAGAAACGCAGAAACATTGAAAGGAGCATAACCTAAAATTTAATGATATTGCACCCCTCGATATTACACCCGATATTACCTCCGATATTGCACCTCTCGATTTTTATTTTTGGGGAATGGTCAAAAACAAAGTTTATAAAACAAGGTCTAGAAATCGAGATGAACTTTGTGCCAGAATAAGGCAAGCCTGTCAAGAAATGAGCATCCCGGAACTTAGACTAGTAGCTAAACAGAATTATAAAAAAAATCGAAAAATGTATTTGAATAGACGGAGGACTAGTTGAGAGAGATATCATTTGCAGTTAATTATTTGTATTATGAAAATTATTGTTGTATACTTTTTCCTAAATTTAATCAATTACCAAAAATTGTTTTCCCATAAGAATAAAATAATTATTCTAAGTAAGTGCTATTTATCTTACTGAAATATTTGAATACATGACTTCGCTCAGGACAGAAGAATTTCAGTTTTGGGAAGGGATTTGGAGGTTGTGGACAGCTTTATATATCTTGGTCAGATGATTGTAATGGAGGGGAATAGCGCCGAGAGGTGGAACGGCGTGTTAAATGTGGCTGGCAGGCATATGGCAGGCTCAACATACTGTTTAAGAGCAGATTTCCACTTGCCTGAAAAGAAAAGTCTTCGATCAGTGCGTTCTACCAATTATGACATATGGAAGTGAAACCTGGAACTCACATCGCAATCAATTCAATACCTTCGGGTAGCACAGAGGGGAATGGATAGATGTATGCTTGGCATTACAAGACGAGAAAGAAAGTCCTGCGCATGGATCAGGGAACAAACAAAAGTATGTGGCATCATTTGAAGAGTAAAGTAATTGAAATGGAGATGGGCAGGCCATATAGCGAGGCGATGAGACGGCAGATGGACCAAGGCAATCCTGGAGTGGATACCGCTTGATTGCAAACGTCCGCGAATAAGTATATTGGATACGAGTGGCGGAGGAAAGCCCAGGACCGTGAAAGTTGGAATGCTGAAGAGGCTTTCATCCTGCAGTGGATCGACACGGGCTGATAAAGATGATGATGATATTTATCAACACTGCCTTGTTTTAATATTGAGCAGGATGAAATACGTTCGGAATTTATCGATAATTCGGTGAATACATCACGAAGTACTCTATAAGTTTGGTGAAATAAATGTCCACAATTTGCAAGCGTTGTTGTGGTGTTAAAGGTTTTATGAACTCATAGTGTGTTAACAGCCACCCCTAGCGGAAGTTCGGACGCACTAAAAAATCACTATATTAAAATTATATATATATATATATATATATATATATATATATATATATATATATATATATATATATATATATATATATATATATATATATATATATATATATATATATATATATATATATATATATATATATATATATATATATATATACATATATATATTTATATATATATATATATATATATATATATATATATATATATATATATATATATATATATATATATATATATATATATATATATATATATATATATATATATATATATATATATATATATATATATATATATATATATATATATATATATATATGGTGGATGAAGGCCTCTTCAGCAGGCTTTCAACTTACGCGGTCTTGAGCTATAAATCTAAAAACTGCATGTATAAGCGATCCGACGTGAAGTCGGCGAAAGTATGGGTTGTTTGATTGCGGATAGGGTCTCCCTATTCTTGAGGAGAGAGCATATGTCAGTACCCTGATGAGTCTAACCATCGACAGACGAAACATGTGCCCTCCAATGTAAGGAATTGGTGGGGGTCGCTCCCGGTCAAGCAACTTACAGAATACTCAATGCTTAACAGGGCTGTTCCTCGAAATTATTTTCTTACCGAATTCTTCCCTCAATAAATCGATTGTTGCGTCGTCTGTATAACATGTGGAGCCATCCTATTAATTTAAAAAATTAAAATTCAATTAAAATTTTTGTATCTTTAAAATTTTGTTCGTTAGGCAAATTTATTACAAAAAAGAATAACTGAAAAATTTGTCTCCGTTTGGTTTTTTGTTTTTACCCAGTGATTCTTTCTTTACATAAGAACAGGTATTTTTGATATTTTTTGAGTTTTAGATAGTGGCAAAAAACCCAAATAAAGAAAAAAAAACATCCTATTAATTAATTCACGTAGTCGAATAACAAAGCCTAACTTTCTGTGAACGGCGATGAATTGATAAATTTGTATTATCATCAACACTACCAGCAACAGCGGCGATTTTTTGTTCGGAACGCACAGTTTTTTGCCTCGTTTTTGTTTTAATATCGAGCAGCGTGAAATGCGTTTGGAATTTGTCTATAATTCGGCGAATACATAATCAAAATTCAATTCAATTATAGTGCTCTATAATTTTGGCGCACAGAACACTGATTTTGATAATAAATTTCGACAATTTGCAGGCGTTGCTCTGATGTTAAACATTTCATGTTTTCATTTCACTAGTGTCTCACATACAGTGATTGATCACATAAACGTCAATGATTTTGGAGCTATGGAACTTGTTAGGGATTTTCCGATGGTAAGTGATCAGGAGATTATTGGTACCGAATTTAAACTTCAGGGTGTTGTGTGTGAAACACCTCGACACACGTATGTTCGCAATCTGAATGAGCAGGTAATCTCCAGGCAGATTACAGAGTTAATAGGGAAATATTGTGACTAAAATTTCGTAGATGTTAATAAATTCTATTTTGATTTTATGCAAAATTTGCATGATGCTATTGATAGGGCTGCTCCCTTGAAATTAGTAAATATTAGAAAGTTTCATTGGGTTGGCAAAGAGCTACGAAATGCTCATGTTGATGGGAACAGAGAGTATAGAAAGTTTTCTTTCACAAAGAATGAGAAGGACTAGAGAATTTACAAGCAGAAAAGACATACTGTATTGTTCATAATGCGGCTTGAGAGGAAAAAGTACCTCAATAATAATAATATCGATGCTTGTAGAAGGGACGGGTGGAAGATGCGGAGAACAATAAAAAGTTTACTGGGCAATGGTAAGGGGTATGCTGATTTTTTCGGATCGACTTTGATGGTAGCTACGGACCTAGCGAACTTCAACAACTTTATTTCGATAGTCTGAATGAAGTAGAACAGAGTAGCGAAGGGCAGGACTGGAGCAGTGATGTCAAAGTATGCAAGACGCTAGAGTTGAAACATGTTACACTAAACAAATTAAGAACAGCTGTGTTTAGCTTAAAAGGCGAAGTACGAGAGACAATGAAATTTCGATAAGCTTAATAAATGATATTTTTTGTGTCATCGGTTATCCTTTATTGTACTTAATTAATGCAAGTTTTGAAATGAGTATATTTCCTAATGAATTAAAAACCAGCATTATTGTACCGATTCCGAAAATACCAAAGTTAGTTTGTTACCTGCTGTTGAATCAGTTAGAATCATCAAGACTGTTGTATGTGCAGAGTTGAGAACTTATTTTGAAACTAATGGGTAACTATTTTCCGCTCAATCGGGATTTAAGACAAAATATTCTTGTGAGACAGCTATTCAGTATGCATGCGTAACATGGGGGAATGATATTAATAAAGAGAAAACTGTGCTTATTGTTTAACTTATTACTTAATAGATAGACCTTATAGAACGAGAGTTGAGGGAAAAGCATCGGTAACGAAGGATAGTGCTTGGAGAGTTCCTTAAGGAGTGTTCCGTGCCGGTTGTTGTTTTTGTTATATGTAAACGATATTTCTACAATATTAGATAAGTATTTTATAGTATAATTTATTAAACGAGGCACCAAGAGTTAATTTAATAAAGACATGGATAAAAAAGCTTCAAACTTCGGAATTGACTCTAAATTTACCGTCTACCGGTCGTCCAAGGTCAAGCAGAGGTGCAAATAACATTGAACGCGTGCATGACTCGGTTAGAGAAAAATCATCCCAACCCGTACGGAAGCGAAGTAGCCAGGTACACATTAAGAAATCTTCACTGCATGTCATTTCAAAAAAGATCTTCGTCTTCATGCCTATAAAATTCAACTTGTGCAAGAAATGAAAGAAACTACAGAAATTATTTCCACGAAACGTAGAGGTGACATAAATTGGCCCCCAAGAAGTCCAGATTATGAATATAAATCACGTACTATATTGCAACTAAAGGAGAATATTGTTCACGATATCCAGACATATGTGCGGTCATGCACTCAAGAATACCAGCGTCGCGATGGCCGCCATCTCCACAGTATTTTTTTTCTTTATTTGGGTTTTTCGCCACGATCTAAAACTAAAAAAATATCAAAATATCTGTTCTTATGTAAATAAAGGGAATGGGATACTTACATTGAATTGTCAATGTAAATATCATTGACATACACAAAAAATATATTTACTTTCTATCTTTTCATAATTTATAGAAATTAATATACTTTATTTTTAGGTTCGTTTTGAAAACGGGAGGATTTTTTCAGAACATGTTTATATTTTTAAAATTTTGTTCGTTAGCCAAATTTATTACAAAAAAGAATCACTGAGAAATTGGTCTCCGTTTGGTTTTTTTTATTTTTACCCAGTGATTCTTTATTTACATAAGATCAGATATTTTGATAGTTTTTGAGTTTTAGATCGTGGCGAAAAACCCAAATAAAGAAAAAAATATATGAACACACCACTTTTACCACCATTTTACTTATTGAATGTTTGTGCTGATATCATGTAATAATGAGAGTATTGGTAGGCTCTAAATACAACAGAAGAAGGCTATGTACTATTGAACTGTAATAGGTATACATCAGTAGAGGTAATGTTGCGGTCATTGGACTGGACAAATTTTAAGCTGTTAAATTATTATTTGAAGCAATGGGAGTGTTCTCTCATTTAAATAGTGTTAATTGTTGGTTTTTCATTTTCTTTTGTTTTGTTACGATTACATAGAATCGTTCTTACTTCCAAGCGTTCTTCGCTGTCCAAAAAAAAAATGTATATATATATATATATATATATATATATATATATATATATATATATATATATATATATATATATATATATGATCATTGAGCCATTGTCGATCAACTGCAGGATGAAGGCCTCCCCAGCATGCTTCCAACTCCCGCGGTCCTGAGCTTTCCTTGAATTACATAGATTTCCGCGGAATCACAAGTCACATACACCGTTAATATGGGTACAGACATTGAAAGCTACCGATACCAACGCTAGTGGATTTATTTAAATTTTGATTACGCTACTGCTTCATAAATTCTGACGCTGCTGATTGAAGTTAGTTCCTTCGCTTTATATACCGTTGGGATAGAGCGTTCTCTTCCGCTTTTAAAGCCGTTGACTATCTTCATTCGTACCAGTGGAAAAACTGCTTTCACATGGTGCTAGCAGACGAGCTAGCCGGACCAAGCCTTTTTACAAACGCGTTACTCTCCATTTTATCCTTATGATAGGCAGGCCTGACTTCACAAAACCATGAGACCAGGTTGATAAACTATATTTGCAAAACACTATTTATACTACAAATGCAATATATTATCCTGAATATAAAATATATTTCCACAATTGTTTATTTATATTGAGTTGTTATTTAAACTAGCATCATGGAAATGGACGTTTTTAGAATTGGTAGTACTCGGCTAGTAGAGGGAGAGGGTTTGCGGCAGGTATCCATTAACTCTCTCTACGATGCTGTTTAATATCTATCACACCGCTGTAGACTCTAGAGCACCGAATGTTTGCTTACGATACGTTCGTCAAAAGTGGTTAATCCGTGATTTAAACGCAACGGCTCTTCAGGCATCAGTTGTCACGCATCGGATGTCATGGTGAGATCCCAAAGTGAAACGCCATTGTGATATGGGTAGCTTTACTTCGAATGAAGAGTTCATTAATGAAAACAAGGCCACCTGGCCCCTATTTCATATAAGCGACTATCACAGGTGATAAACAATTATCCATTTTTTAACAATCTGATATGTATTCGTTTAAAAAATCAATCATGACATACTTGTCAAAAAAATTGACAAATGTGTCGAGTTATGACAATTCGTAATTCGTTTCATAACCTTTGTAGTTGACCTGATATATTTTGACAATTTGTCGGTGTTTGTTTGACAATTTTGTTTTATGAACCAGATAATTATCTTAACATTTCTAATTATTCGACCATGATCACGAATACTTGACAGTAACCAAGGTAACCATGGAGTCTGTCCCTTCTATTTAATTTTGTTTAAAAGTATTTATATATATTTTTAAATGGATCTCAATTCCAATAATGAAAGTAGTGATAGTAACGATATAAATTTACAAGGTTATGGAGACTTTGAATTTTGAACAAGTGTTCAGAGAGTGAGTGGATTTTTCTTTCACCATCACTGACTTTGTTTTTAAGTTTCGAGTTAACAAAGGTACTTTAGAATACTTAATAAATAAAATTGGTATGCATCTTTAAAACAATACCAGAAGGAATAAATCTATTGAACTTGTGCACCAGATTTTCTGTGTATTTCACAGGATGGGCTCAGGTTCAAGATATCATGTTAATGTAGATTCACATGGACTGTCAAAATGAACTATTCACCGTTGTATAATAAAGTAAGCAGGTTAATCATAAATGAACCGAGCGAAGTAGTTTGGTCAACTAATGCATATGTAATCTCACAGTTATTCATGTATTAAGATAGCTCAATATAGATAGTCTCAATTGGATGGAGACCATTTCCAAATGTCATAAGGAATAATGCAAATGTCATAAGGAATAATAAGCATAATAATTAGGAGATAGTACATATTGTGTAAGAAAGTGGCTCATTACTTTTATTCCAGTACAAATACCAAGAACTGAAGCATTTTTGAGATTTTTAAGTATATAAATCAACGCGCAGATAGATGGAGAATTTTAAAAGAAAATTCGGAATTTTAAAAGAAAAATTTCCGTGTTTAAATCATCTGAGATTGCAACCATTAATTGAATGAAATATTAAATTAACATATTATTAACATAATACGAGGGTTGCTATTTATGTATCCGGAACTGGCAACAATGATGTTGCTAGGTGCCATCTGATATATTCATCGTAAAGTTTGGCATTGTTGACTATATACTCAGAACGTTTTTTCATTCGGATGCCCGAATGTTTGTGTTTACTGACTTGAAACATTCATCTCAGTCAAAAAATGGAATTAACTCGTGAGAATTTTGGTGCGATGGTTTACTACGACTTTCGACGTGGATTACCTCAATAACACTGCATCGATCAACTCACTTCGACTTTTGGCGATGAAGCACCATCTAAAACCACTTTATATTAGTGGTTTAGTGAATTTAAACGTGGCCGCCGTTCGCTCACGGATTAGTTTATAGAAGATCGTCCAAAATCGGTTGTGCCACAAAACATCGATACTGTGCGCGAACTGATAAAGCAAGATCGTCATGTGACATACCGTGAGATTGAGGCATCTCTGGGCACCAGTATGGCAAGCATATACAAGATTCTACATGAACATTTAGTTGTGCAAGGTTTGTGCGCTTTAGATTCCGCATAATTTGACAATCGCTCAAAAAAGCCTAGTGTCGCTTGATGCAAAAAAATGCTCAAAAAATACAATTGTGGTACGTCAAAAGACGTGTATAACATCTAGACAGGTGACGACTCTTGGATCATTGTGTATGAGCCCGAAAGTAAATAGCAGTCGACTATATGGGTCTTTCAAAATGAGCCAAATTCAACAAAAGTTGTACATGTAAGAAGAACTTCGAAGCAAATGGTCGCCTGTTTTTTTAGGATAAATAGGCATGGAGCTAAGTGCCAGAATCGTAGAACGGTCAATTCTGAATTCTGGTACACAACTAGTTGTTTGCCAGAAGTCGTTGAAGAGATAAGAAAAAACAACCAGTGACGTAGGATCATTCTTTATCATGGTAACGCCAGATCTCACACATCGGAACAAACAACTTAATATTTGACCGGTCAAAACATAGAATTAATGGATCATTCGCCGTATAGTCCTAATTTGGCATCCAATGATTTTTTTTTGTTCCCATCCGTGAAGAATAAACTACGTAGTCAACGATTTTCGACGCCAAAAGAAGCGGTTGATGCGT
The DNA here is from genome assembly GCA_031761425.1 of Cosmopolites sordidus. Taxonomy (NCBI): domain Eukaryota; kingdom Metazoa; phylum Arthropoda; class Insecta; order Coleoptera; family Curculionidae; genus Cosmopolites; species Cosmopolites sordidus. Next base: position 142,744 of record JARFXV010002147.1, on the reverse strand, counting down.
TCAAAATGCATGTTTTGGAGATACCTCAATCGGAATGGAAAAAGTGCTATGAAAATTGGTTCAAATATATACAAAAGTGTATCGATCATCGCGGAGAATATTTTGATAAACAATGAAACCATTTTCAATAATAATGATGAATATAATTTTCAATTTCAATAATGCTTTTTCCGGTAATTGTTTAATGACTTGCCCAGTTATAAGGTCAAATCCTGAACTTTTCTTTGGGTTGAGGTTGCTATAAATCATAACCTTAATATATTTTAATTTACTTATTTAAATCATAGGCTTTAACTTAACAGACTTAACTTAACAGCACTATTTTTTTATGGCTATAATCAGAAATGCCATTTGGAATGGTGTTTCAAGGTATGAGGTTATTTTTCCTCTTCTTCTCGTAAAGTTTTAATTGGAAATGGCTGAAAAATGTTAGCAAGGTGTATTGCAAAAGTTTCAGCCTTATCATTATCTATTCTCACCCAAGATCCATCCGGTTTTCTGATTGGTGGTATGTTCTCTTGTGTTTCATTAATTTTTACTTTTGCCTTCCACATAGAGTAATCAGTGGGAGTAAGACCTTTAAGGTAATTTTGAATTACCTCATTCTTTTCATTACTGAGTGATTCTTTTACCTCTTTTACTACACTGTGAAGCCTTGTCTTGTTTTCCGGGGCTCTAGTTGTCATCCACCATTTCCGTAGTCTTTGTTTTTTGGCAATAGCATTCAGACACAACAATTCAGATTCTGAATTTGACTACTTATTTCAGGGGTTATATCCCAGGCGGCTTGTATTGTAATAGTTAGATCCTCTACAGCCTTGTCTATGTTTTCATAAGATTTTGGTAGGATATCAGTAATTATTCTTTTATTAAGCAAGTGTTTAAACAAATCCCAGTTTGTTGTTTTATTAGTGAGTAGGGCTGGTTTTTGTACATTGATGACATTGGAACTGACTGTTACTATTGTGGGAGAATGATCTGAAGAAAGATTGAGGATTTGTCCAGGTAGGCAATGGCTAGTAGGGATTACCTTTAGTAATACAGAAATAGCGTGTTGTTGTGTGTTGTGTGTTTAGTAATATAGAAATACAGTCAATAGTGTTGGGTATTTTGTTCCTATCGCTAGGGCAGTATGTGGTCCTATCAGTAGACAAAGTATTTAGACTATGTTTGTCGATATATTTTATGAGCTTTCGGCCTTTAGTAGTTATCAATCTTGATCCCTAGCTGGGGTGTTTAACAATGTAAATTGATTTAGTTTTTAGACATTTGTCGATTTGTCAACTTTTATGAAACAGAACCCTGACCCTTTACTGGATAAGTGAGTCGATTTTCGAAGTCCCACTTACTCTGCCAGGCGATACGCTTTTAAGCTGGAGATACTAATAGCACTGTAAAGCGTATTTTGCGTAAAAATTTGGGTTTTTACCCGCATACATGAATGATTTTTCAAATGTTGAACGATGTTGAAATGGTCAACACCTTACATTTATCCGAACAATTCTTGACATTAAACTTAAGAGATTTACCACTAAAGAGTAAATTACTTGTTTTGTTAGCATCATCTGGGGATCATTCAATCTATTCGATCAATTTATGGCCTCACTTGAATAACATTATTTTATTTTGCACTTAAGCATTAAAAATTCACTGATTATTTTTATGTAAATACTTTTTTTCTTACAAAAAAAATATGTTATACTCTAAAAATATCCATTTCCTGTGGACTATCTTGTTTAATTGGATCTGATATAACTTGTTAATAACTGCATATTATTGCCAACAATAACGCTGAAAGCATTATAAAACAAACACACTATTATCAAATAATCTCTTTTGTTCCAAGAAAAAAATCAATTCATTGTATTCGACTCCGCTGAACGAAACAAAGGTAAATAGAGAAGTACATTGAAACCTCGATCTTAATTATTTCAGTTCATTGTGTGGAATAGTTAGTTTCGTTGGAAGTCGGAAAGAGCGTATATTATTGCAGTAAATAATGAAAACAATCATTGTGCATTTGGAAAATAAACTTTAAATAAGCTTTATATAGGCCTAATTATAGAAAGGGAAAAAACTGATTACATTTAAAAATGATTTGAATGAAACTAATTACATACTGAAAACAAAAGGAAAATTATCACATTTTTATATAAGTTTTGAAATAATGTTTAAAGATATATTAATCGACATAGAAATCAAGTTTAATAATTGTTTGGGAAGATGTAGGTACTATAGCAAAGATTTAACGATAAAATTTATAATATGTGTTTCGTTTAATAATGTCGATTTTGCAAAGAGATGGCGTTACTAACACATCTGTTAGTATAGACTAATGACATCTATGGCGTTTTGGAGGGTAAATATACGCCATCAAAAGCCACTTTGTTATTAATTGTTATGTTGTTATTAATTGTTTGTGTTTGTTATTAATTGTATGTGCAAAAAAATTAGTTTCATAGCTTTGAATATGTCGAATTATGTACTAGAAAAAGAAGATTTGCGGCGAAGTTTAATAGCCTTCTTTCATTTGAAGAAAACGGCTGCTGAAAGTTATCACAAAAAACTTGCCAACGAGGGTTTAAACGCTTTAAAAGTGGTCTTTTAATATAAAAGACAAGGAGCGTTTAGGGGAGCCGAAAAAGTTTTAAGATACACATTTATAAGCTTTATTGGATGAAGACTCAACCCATACATTGAAACAATTGGCAGAAGCATTGAATGCTACTCAATCCATCATTTCCGAACGTCTACACTCATTGGGAAAGATCCTGAAGGAAGGAAAATGGGTTCCATATGAATTGAAGGAAAGAGACATTGAAAGACTTGAAAGGCGAAAAACCACTTTAGAAATTTTGCTTACCAGACAGAAAATAAAAGGTTTTTTGGATCGAGTTGTAACAAGTGATTAAAAGTGGATCTATTTTGACAATCCAAAGCGCAAAAAATCATGGGTAGACCCAGGCTAGCCTTCAATATCACAACCAGTGCCCTATATACATGGAAAGAAACCTTTGCTGTGTATTTGGTGGTATAGTAGGCGAGCTCTGGATTACGAACTACTGAAACATGGTGAAACGATTATTGGTGATCGACATCGAACAATTGATAAAATTGAACCGAGCATCGCAGGAAAAACGACTATACGCCCAAAGACACGATAAAGTCATTTTTCAAGATACTAATACTCCACCTCATGTCGCAAAATGTGTAAAAAACAATTTGGAAAACATTAAATGGGACTTCCTACCTCACCCGCCGTATTCACTGGACGTAGCCCCTTCGGACTACCACTTATTTCGATCGATGCAGGACGGACTTTCAGATGAACGCTCATATTCTTACCAAGAAGTGAAAATTTTGCTTCAACAATGGTTGACCTCAAAAAACCAGTTGGTTGGTTGACCAAATGGTTGACCAACCAAAAAAGTTCTTTTGGCGTGGAATTCATTCTTTGATAGAAAGATGGGGAAAAGTAATAACTAACGTTGGCCAATACTTTAATTATTAAGGTAATTTATTTTGTTATGAAAATAAACACTCAAATTTTGCGATAAAATCGACATTATTCATCGAAACATCTACAGGAATTAAAATTTTAGAATAAAATATACTGCGGTTGTCGTGTAAAGCCTGATTGGCCGATTCAAAGGATATTTCATAGAAATTATTTTAGGACATTTTTACATTTTTATTGCAGCTTCTAATAGAGATTATTTTTGTATATTTCTAATGGAGAGTTTTAGTTTCCTTGCCTATTTTTTAATAATTCGTTTAAGTATTCTTCGCATTTATTATTTATTTATCTTTATCGTTTATATATTTAATTCCTTGATTAATATTGTTCTTCGTATTTCTTAAAACTTTCTACACAAGTAATATTTATATGTATATATTAGTAGTATATATTCTGCTAAATATATTTCATTTGTTTAGCTGTATTTATCGAGGCTAGCTCGTAATAGACTGCTAGATTATTCTAATAAATAACCATTCAATATTGTTATCCGAGAATTAAATGTTTAATAATGATTTTAAATATTTAATAACATATATCTAATAATTTTTTAATATAATGGTTAATCTATTTTCACTTTATATTTAAAAAAAATACGGTATTATAAAAAAATACTTTACTTAAGATGTTAAAAAAAACCGATAGCATTTGAATTAGTAAGACATAATTAAGACATAACTAGTTTCAATGCATCTATTCATTAATGTTCATTTGTTCATTTAGATGATGTCTATTTTTCACAAAACATCAAATCATTTGTTAATACTCTCTCGGCATGAGTTTATGTAATCAAATTAGCATCACCTGGATATAATTAAGTATAATTCAAACACTAAATTAGAGTCTATTATAAGTAAGTCTTATATAATCAAATGTGGAATAATCATACAAACCAGGAAAGTAAATCAGGCTTGATATTAATAATTCGTGATCTTTATGATTTTGTTTGATATTACTACTTGAATATTTATAAACAAACACAAGACAGACATACATACAGACAAACATTCAAACAGACAAGCAGATAAACAGACAAACAGACAAACAGACAAACAGACAAATAGGCAATGAGATAAACATACAAACATACAAACAGGCAAACAGAAAAACAGACAGACAGACTGACAAGCAGACAAACAGAGAAACAGACAAGCAGACAGGCTGACAAGCAGATAGGCTGACAAGCAGATAGGCTGACAAGCAGACAGGCAGACAGGCAAACAAACAGACAGGCAGACAGCCAGATAGGCATTCAAACAGACAAACAGACAAATAGACAAAAAAGCAACAAAGCAACGGTAAACGAATGGACCGGTATATTGTCGTGGTGAAACAGCACTTTTTATTTACCAAATGGGCGTTTTATTTATCAATTAAACGTGAAATTTAACCACGTAACTTTTACCAACCAACGTAATACTTTTCTGTGTTTCCTTTTTCAAATAGTCGATGAAGATAATGCCTTGCGAATCCCAGAAAATAGTGTCCATTGCGTTGTCGGTTAATGAAACCATCTTCGCCTTCTTCGGGGCACGTTCGCTGGGTAAAGCCTACTATTTTAACTTTTCCTTCATTACTGGTGTGTTGTAATGAAGCTAAGTTGTATTAGCAGTTACGAGTCACCTCAGAAACGCCTTCAGATTGCCCTTATACATATTTAAATATTGTTGTGAAGTTGTCACTCGATTTCGTTATTGGTTTACAACATGAGCAAACGTGGCATCCATAGCACTGATAGCTTTCCCATGCCGGTATGTTTGTGTGGGATATTCCGTAAGCACTAGTCCGAGATCTTTATCATTGCAACAATCTATTTGATTTTCGCTCTGCGATCAGCCAACACGATATCATGGATTTCACCCATACCGAAATTCCTTTCGTCAGTTTGCGCGTTGTTTTTACTACGCAAAAAAGTAGTGTTAAATAAAGACGTGTTAAAAATTCGCTTTATTTCTTGACTGTAAAAATATCGAACATATCTAGTTTCGAAACCTGTTAAAACAAAACTATATGTCATATCGGCTTGAAATTTGAGGTGCGTTATTAAAAATGAAGCTACTTTTCAAAAATGATATGATCGCATCACCATCTATCGGGAAAGTATCTGATTTTTTACTTTGTTCCCATAATGCATTTTTAACCATCCATTTCTAAACGTTTTCGTATTTAAAAATGTGTGTGTTAATAAGAGCATCAATAACAGGAAAACGATGGTAAGTCGAATTGACTATTACCAGCTTTAAAACCAAATATTTATATTATTTTCTTTACTGACTAGGAAATACAACCATAACAAATTTTGACTGTTAGTCTTAAATACTGGTATTCTTATGTTTTTCCGGGTTATTGGTGGATATTAATAAAAAGGATTATAAGTGGACTTTCTGGTACAGAATCTTGGAGATTGACTAAAGTACTAGAACCAAATTTACAAGTATTTATAAATAGATGCTTGAGAAATATATTACAAATTTGGTGACCGGAGAGGATAAGTAATTAAGATTAATGGCAATGAATGGAGGAACAACCAATAGACAAGCAGGTAATAAGAAAGAAGTTCGGATGGTTGTGTCACACATTAAGAAAGGAGAGACACGAAAATTCCAAAAGAGTACTATAATGGTATTCGGAAAGGAAAATGACGTCCAAGAGAAATATGGATACATCAGGAGGATGATATGTCACTCGCAGAAGGGATTCCTGTCAAGTGATAGACGTAATTGGAAACAATTCACCAGTACCCCAATATCCCAATGGGAATAATGGGTTTAGTACTACTACTATTACTACTATTGTAAGTGGAGCTATTTTTGCCGCAATAAAATTTCCTACATGAAAAGAGCCTGCTGTGGTATCTAAGGTACTGTTACCATGGTATTGTACAATTGTACTGCTCTGCCAAAATTGTCTTTCTAAACCTCCTATTTATGCTTTCTTGAGTATATTGAACATCTTTTATCGGATAACGATTTTAAAATGAAATTAAATACCTTTACCTCTGATACTTCTTTTACCTTTAAAGCAATTTCTGTTTTTCTTTATATATGCAACAATTTTACTAACCTATCTCACTTACTTGTCAAATAAGTCTCCAACAATATTATGAATATCCATATAATTAGTACAAACGTACAGTCAAAATGAGGCAACTTATATATCGCATTTTTCGAGCGCAGTGTCGTTTATAGGTTGCCTCTCAGTCTTGATAATACCCAGGCTGGGTAAGGCCAGATACCATCTGATTAGTGACACTCGATAGGTTTTTGGAGAAACTAAAGGTTAAGTACGAACCAAGGGTTGATAGTTCATGGGGGCTGTTAACAGTATGTAATCGATTGCTGTGGCAGTGGTTAGAAAAGTAGTAAAAAGAAAAAGGAATCATATATTACAGGAAATTTGTTCAGTATTAGCATTTTATCATTAACAAAAAATATATCGCCGATTAAAACTGCAGTGTCAGTCCAAAATCAGAATAAAATCTAAAATACTTAAACACATTTTTTATCATTGTCTCCTTTAAAATAGTTGATAAGTCACGCCGCGTTGCAACACAGATATTGAATCGCGTTCAGCTGATTGGTTACGGGCTTTACAATGTTCTCTAATGTTTCAAAATGGTGGTTGGTATTTGAGGTACATTTTCAATGAAAAAAGAAAATAATATAGGTACTTAAGTCTGGGGAATAAGAGGACTGCGGAGCCATACTGATGATTTTACTTGCCAAAAGCTTGTAAATCAAAATCGATGTGTGACAAAGTGTATTGGCGTGATGCAGCATCCAGGTATTTTTAATGTTCGGTCGCACTTGAGTTACTATTTTTCGAAGTATTTAAGGACTCTTCGGTAAAAATTCGGATTACCGTTTGGTCTTGAGGCAAAAATTCCTTATGGACAATCCTCGAGCTCTCAAAAAAAGCAAATCAGCATACTTAATATTTGATTTACTCATTCTGGCTTTTTTTGGTCGTGGTGAGGTTGGAGTGTGCCATTCCTGGCTCAGGTCGTATTCAAAAATATATGACTCATCATCAGTAATGACATATTCCAGAAAGGGAGGGTCATTTTCAAGCCGCCCAAAAAAGTCAAGACATGTTTTCCTCCTGTTGTTCTTTTAGATCCTGCGAAATGTTTTTCGGAACCATTTTCGAACATATTTTCTCCATATCTAATTTATTGGTCAAAATCTGATGAACAGCTGTGTGAGACAACTACAACTCTTTCCCGAACATTCTGACTTCAATCGAGCCTCGGGCTTCTCAGAATGCCTTACACCACCTGAAAACCTAGACCCTTGACAAAACAGTGTTACCATACGCCTATTGAAGTTTTGCAAAAGTTTTCATCATACGTCTCTAAGTCTGAAATAAAACTTGATTGCGCATCGTTGCTCGAAATTGTTGTTAGTTATTTCCAGAATGCACTAGAAAAATCTGGTTTACGAAAATAATTGCTAGGACAAGCAAGTAACTCTAGGGACTTTAAACTCGTACTGAAGACATATCAGATGTTGGCATTCCTGCTCTTGAAAATGGAAACCAACTGTGTTGCCAGATGAAATTCTACGCCGCCAGTCTCATTACTTTGTTTACACACTACGTACGATAGGCTGAATGATAGGTATGCTTCCTAATCCTTTATTGAATTCACAAAAACAGCATTATATTTGAAATAAATAAATTGTGTTGTATAGCAACAAAATGTGTTTATCTATAGCAGCAACAGAGCATTACTGGATTTCCCATATAATTGGTATTGTATAATATCTGAATTTTCTATGAAAACAGTGTTATTTGTTTTCAGTACCGAAAGCATATTATAAAGTTTGCTTTTAAAACATAATATTTTATTAAATTATGCATTTTTTGTAATATAGTATATAATCAAAATACAAAATATGGTTTCTATATAGAAAATAGAAGTAAAATTGCATACATCTAATGTTACTAGATAGCGAAAACGTATTTCTGAATATACGGAGTTATGATCTTAAAGAGGGATACCATTAATTGCCTTACAAAAGCAATCAGAAAATCTTTAAGAACATTATCGATTTATATACCAAAAAGTGATTTTTTTAGTGTTTCCGAACTTCCGATAGGGGTTACTATTAAATGAACTGTGAGTTTGCACGGAGGTCTGTAAATCTGTGTCTTAGTAGTCTGGCAAATCATCATGGAACGTTTGACATCAGATCAACACTTGCAAATTGTAGAAATTTATTATCAAAATCAGTGTTCTCTGCGATAAACTTATAGAGCACTTCGTTAGCCGAATTATTCCAATTCATTTCAAACGCATATCACGTTGCTCTATATTAAAACAAAAACAAGAAAAAAAAACTGGACGTTTCGAAGAAAATATCGCTGCTGTTTCTGGCAGTTTTTATGAAGATCCAAATTTATCAATTTGTCGTCGTTCGCAGGAATCTGGGCTTTGTTATTCGACTACGTAGATTATTTAATTCGGAATTTGAATGGTATTGATCTGGAGATGTGGTTCCTACTGGACGTCTTCACATGTCATACAGTCAACGTAACAATCGATTTATTGAGGGAACAATTCAGTGAGAAAATCATTTCGAGGAACGGACTTGTTGATTGGCCACCGCTTTGTGATTGAACGCATTTAGATTATTTTCTTTGGGGTTAAATCTTTCTTCCAAGATGTTTATCACCTCAATAATTTCTTTAGCCTTCATGGATTTTGTTTATCATTTTCTCAGTAGTGACCTCAATTGGGCATCCTGAGCTCGGAGTGTTACTTCGTTCTACAAATTCGTAACTCAATGAACCATGAAATGTGAAAGGAGCAAAGTTTCCGTAATAATTTTCATTTTTTTCTGTTTGGGCGATAATTTTTCCATTCCAAAGCAGTTTTTAATTACCACGCGAAATTCGCTTTTTTCCATGATAATAAAAATATCGAACTTAATTGGTTTCGAAAACAAAACTAAATAATAAAATCTAACTAAAAAACTAAAATCTTATTACCTATACTTTCGTGGCCGTTTATATTAATATTATTATTATTATTATGTTATTGTTTTGTTTACGTTTCAGTTTATTTACAAACCATCCTCAGAACAACTCTACAATATACATCATTTTAATAAAAAATACAAATTTATGTCTAAAAACCTACCACTATATCTAATTGAACAACTAATTTCCCAGATTTTTTAAAATGAAATATGAACTTTTTTTCCCGATTTTCAATTGACACATTCTTGACTTTGATATATTTTATACATTTGTATTTTTTGTTTTTTATTATAACCTAAGAATTTTGGATATTTCACATGTAATGTTATTAGATGCAAAAATTTAAAAAAAATAATAAAATGTAATGAGAATTTATTATTTAATTATGTCACCCAACACTCAAAATGGAACAAACAAATTTAATTTACAAAATCGATTGTTTAAATTGCCCAAGCTCATATATTGGCTAAACTAAACAATATTTAAAAAACAGAATAAATGAACATAAAAAAAGCGTTAGAAACCTAGAACCAAACGTAACTGCCCTTTTAAAACATGCCATAGATAATAACCACAACTTTAATTTTAACAACACAAAAATTTTAGATGTTGAAAACAAGTAACTAACATTAAAATGGTTTGGTATTAATAATATCGATCAAAACAATATTCTAATATTTAAAAAAAAGTTAATTCTATGTGTTGACTTTTTAAATTATACAGAGTAATACAATTCTAAGGGTAATTTATTTATAGTTCTTCGGTTTCTTCTTCCTGCGGGTGGATGGATGGTCTTCTCCTTGCTAAGAGGCTGCTTAGCTTCATTCTGGCGGTCCTTTGGTGGTGAGGTCTGGGTAGTGGAGATGGATTTTCATCGTCTGCAGGATCCATAGTGATGCTGGGTAGTATTTTCCAACGCCGGCAACATTTGCAGTAAAGATACAGGATTGCTAAATAAATGATTAATGTAATAGTTAGAGTGGTGAACCAGGACAGGTGCTTGTGGATGAACGGCTGTCGTATCATCTTGTCCAATTCATCGGAGTATTGGTCCAGCTTGAGTTGTGCAATAGCAAGATCATCTGCATGAATTTTGTTTAATTTTAATGGTTTAAGATCAGGTATACTCGATTTCTCAGGAATATGTTGACAACATGTGTATAGTACGATTACTGGGTGGCTTTTGTAAGTGATTTTCCGATACTCATCGATAAATGGTTTAGCTTGGACTCTTGTGCTTCCTATAAAAGCATTGCAGAAGGCTTGAAGTTTTAGGATGGAATTGATGTTTATTATGATAGTTTTAACTTATTTTCCCTCACATTTGATAGTAATAGGTAATAGTTCAGAAACTGTGACTAGCCAGAGGTTTTAGCCTATCCCTTGGGCCTATCATTCGGCAGCAAGTACAGATACTTGACAAGTTTTTGGTAAACGACGCGGTCTACTATAGGGTATGGCAAAACATCAGGGTAGATCTTCTGTGTAGGACCCAATTGTTTGCAGCTTCTCAGATGTTGCAACGAAACGTACATCATCGAATCGTCATCTCTGGCAATATACGTTTGCGTTGTTGTTATTATATGGTGAAATGATGTTCGACTGTCTAATATAGGAATTGCATAGAGATGGTATAGTGTATATGTTTCTGGCACAATTAAGGAAATTTTTAAAATAAATACAACTCTCGAGTCTGTTTGGTAAGCTTCCAATTCGATTATATCGATGTATTTAGCTACGGATGAAGAGTAGATAGGTAGTGGAAGATTATTTTTCCTTAAAGATTGAGAAATTTCCTGAAGCGACATGATCAGATCGTTCGGTGAAATGATTGAACTGTGTAACATATTCAACCTCGCAAAAGCTATTGCGTTTAATGAATCGCTTAATGAACTTTCTAGAAAACTATAACTTTCCATTAATGATACGCACAAATTTAGAATTTTAACTTGAGCTTCGTAGAATGCAAGATCGTCTGCGATGTTAAAAATAGATCGATTTATTTCTTCTATGTCTTTATTAAAGGTCTCCTCATTTATTTGCAATTTTTGTATAGTATTGTTAAAATGTTTTATTACGGAGGTTGTTACTGATATTTGATTTTTAAGGAGATTTTCAATTTGATGTTCATCGTTAATCACTCTATTGATACAATTAGTATTCTCCATCTGAAGAGTCGAGGTTTCCCGTAATGGATTTCCAAATCGTACCTATTCCGTTAACGAATCCACGTTTGTATCTAAATGCATAAGATTTTGTGTCTGCGAAGATTTCTTTGTATTTGAGGTTCACAAAATCAGATATTTGATTGAGCAAACTAATATGCGTTTGTATCTCTGCTTTAAAGGAGATCATTCTCGGAGTGTCAATGTTGATAAAAGAGTCCAACACGTTGTTCAGTATTTTATCGTTATTAGTTATAGCTGTTTTGATTTGAGATAAATCTCTGTATACAAGAAGCGTCCATTTTTCATTGGAGATCCTGATGGATCCTTCCTCATGGAAGAATATTCCGAGTGTATTGTTTATTGGTGATATGGAGAATTGGGTTAGGGCGACTGAGAAGAATCCGGAAAGTCTGTAAAGAAGAACGACTTACTCAAAACACAGTCTTAACTTGTAAAGGTTGACTTTGGAAACTTGTTTTGTTCGCGGATTCAGGAGGTTTGCGGAGTTTTGGAAAATTTCAATAATTTCGAAAGGTCCGTTGAATTTATTCTCAGATTTACTCTTTATTTGAGATTCTTTTACATAAACCTTATCTTTAATTTGAAATTTGGGAATATTGGTTGAAATGGTTTTGTCAAATCTAATTTTTGCTTGTTCTTTTTGATGTTCAGTTTTCGCACGAGCTATTTTGTAATAATGTTCCATTTTATTGTTAAGATCTCTTATGTACTTAGATATTAATTTTTCCTGGTTGTAAGTGTTTCGGGTGGTCAGCTTGATGTATGCCCGAAATTTAATTCATATGGCGTAAATCTATGCGTTTTGTTGATTTGTGTCTTTACTTCGTCTTTATGGACATGAGGATATCTATAAGACTTAGTAAATGATGGTCTTGCGTTGTTTGTTTCAATGACGTGCTTGATCTCATTCGTAAATGTTAATGTGTCGCCTTCGATGTAAAATATGTCCGCATAATCTAGGCAAAGTTGAACAATTGCGTCTTTTTCAATTCCTTAATGATTTTAATTCTATCAATTTGTTCTGCATTTTCATCATCTCTTAAGTTCAGGTTAAACAAAGGTTGATTAGGTGTATGTAGTTCAATAGTAAGGCCAGAAAAATCAATAGATTTCGGTATTGCGTTAGCATTTATGACGGTTGTCATAAATTCTCCATTTTCGTTGACGTATACTAGAGCGTTGGGTAATCGAACTCGTTCTTTTTCTTGGTGTGTGAGTATAGCATCCGTATTTGAGAGATTGCATTTTAATTTACATATTTTTTCTGTACGAGCGTCAATTGAAATTTTATTCTGCGAATTATTTTTTATAATAGTATTATCGGATGAGTTTACTTTGTGTAAAGGGATCGTTTTGAAATTTGTAATTAATTGTTTTGACTTAATATCAATGATAGATTCATAATGTTCAAGAAAATCTAACCCTAAAATACCGTCGAATTCAATATCCAAGTTGTAAATATACACTTTATGGGGATTTCCTATTGCGAAGGGCACTAGGGTTGATTCAGTTACAAAAAGTTTTTGGTCAGTTATTCCTTGAATTGTGACGTTTTCTTGAGATCTATTGGGAAAGTTTTTTACGGTGTTCTCTTTGAAAATAGAAATACCTGCTCCAGTGTCAATTAAAAGTTTAAAAGTATTTGTCAAGTGATTAATGTAATAGAGATTCTTAGGGTTAACGGCTAACAGCGGGCTTAAAGAAATACTTGCTCCGGAAAATTGAGATTCGGGTTTAAATCGTCTAAATTCATGGACTGGATCTGGGTTTGAAGATTGGAAATGAGATCCGTTGTTAAAGCTTTGTTGGAGTTGTCTGGAGGGTCGCTTTGGTGAGGTAGTGAAAGAAAATTAAGGTTCGAATAAGGTTCTTGGTTCTTGGTATTGAGTACCAAGATGATCTTCAGGTACGGGATAATATTCTTCGACTTCTTGGAATACTTCGTATGATAAGGGATCATGGTTTATATAGTGATTTCGTTGATGATTTTGAGAATGATTTATGTTTCTCGGATTCATTTGAGGACGATAGTTATTGTAGTATTGCTGGGACACCACAGGGGTTCTTTGGATGTTTAAAAATGTATTTGGTCTTGGTTGCTGAGGTTGACTATTTGATGTAATTTGAGGAGGTAAAGTTGTCTGAAAATTTGAGCTAACATTTTGAGGAGAAATAGGTCGATACATTGGTTGGGATCGACACTCTGCTGCTGTATGACTAATTCGATTGCACTTTAGGCATTTTATTATTTGGGGAAGAGGTTTCCTATTGGGTTGCATGGGTTTTGAAGCTTTTTGATTCTTAAAATATGATATGAGCTGGAGTTCTCTTCTAATTCGGGAATGTGCTTCTAGAAGATCTTTGGGGTTTCCTGCACGAATTATTTGACCAAGTCTGGGTTCCAAGCCGATCAATAAGGTGTTTAAGGCCATAGTTTCGATAAGAGAGTTTTGGGCTGATTTTTGCTCTATAGTAAGATTACTGGCTTTTTGAATGCTAGACAACATTTTGGCATTCAGTACTTGGACACGGTTGTAAAAAGTTAAAGCTGATTCGCCGGGTAGTTGACGGAGTCTTTGAATATCTTGGATAAGAGAAGATAGGTCTCTAGAGTCTCCAAAGTAAAGATTTAGTAATAGTTTTATTTCTTCATAAGTTGACGGATTTATTGAATTAATTAGTTGTGCAGCTCTACCCTTGAGTTTATTTTTTATGCGAATCATTAATAAAAGTTTTTGGTTAGATATAGCCATTTTGTGTCCGCAATCACACGCATTTAAAAATTATCCTAAACTAATCTGATCACCTTCAAATTCAGGAATGATAGAAAATATTTCCGAAAGCTTGTAGGGTTCAATTTTGCTTTCATCAGTTTCTCGTACTTGCGATCTCGTTTCAGGCATTTTGGTAAATAGATTGTGATACTTTTGGGATTAAAATAGAATGAATGCTTAAAAGATTAAAAAAAAATAAAGTATTTAAATTTGTTTTAAAGTAGAGATAGTGAATATTAATTGCTTATCGTTGTATTGTAGTTAAAAGATATCGAACAATTTCACAGTACAATAGCAAAAACACTTAAAAGGATAATTTAATGTTACTTACAGTAACACAAACATTGGTCGTCTTGTTCCCTGCGCTAGTCTGCCATGGGCTTCACCAGGTGTTCCTTCCACAGTTAACGTGAGTCAGGACGCCTTCTTTGTCTTCTTCTTCTTCTTCTTCTTTTTCTTTCTGCTTTTAGCTTTTAGCTAGGTTCTTTTTTCGTTGAAGGATTAGGATCCACCGTCACCAGTTAGGCTCTTCCTTGTTCTGTTGACGTTGTCGAATCCTACCGACTGCGCCAATTTGTTATAACTTCAGTTTCAAAAATCACTTTAAAAAAAAATATTTTATTTCAATTATAGAATTACAGAGTAATGAATGGATTATTTTTTTTTGTAAATGACAATAGTAACTAACATTAAAATGGTTGGGTATTAATAATATCAATCAAAACAATATTCTAATATTTATAGTACTTTGGATGCTTACTTGTCATATTGCACGGTCTCTGCGATCTGTCTTTCCGTACAGTGACTCGGTGTCGCAATGTGCTGATTAGAATCGGGCACGAGCGTCGTTAGGAAATGCTAGAATTATACAACAGTATAAAGTTTACTTGAGGTCGCATCTAACATATATATATATATATATATATATATATATATATATATATATATATATATATATATATATATATATATATATATATATATATATATATAATTATAGTATAATTATTATATTAATTAATTATTAATTATATTATATTTATATATAATATAATTAATACCAGAAATGATACTGATAATTTAAGTTGTATATATAATGGCATCATTAAATAATAAATTTTCATACATTTTTTTTATTTTTGCTTCTAATACCATTACATGTGAAAAATCCAAAATTGTTAGATCATAATAAAAAACAGGAAATATAAAAGTAAAAAAATTGTTAAATATATCAAAGTCAAAAATGTGTCAATTGAAAATTGGGGAAAAAATTAGATAAGTGGTCATAATCCAGTTCCTTTTCGTTACTATTGCAACGAAGAGAAAGTCAACACGAAGGTTACGAAGAGAGTCTAAATCATGACAGTATTTTTCGACTCATCGGTAATTTAGCTTTTTCAGAAATAAGAGCACGTCTCGGAGGATTTACACTTCAGCGACATTGTACTTTATTGCCTTCTTCGAGCGTCGGGAAATTCTCCTTCTTAATAATGCTGATCTTTTAAAGATCAGGCATGTGTTTGTTACAGCCACGAATAAAGTGAGATCGAATAAAAGCAAATGTTAATCTCGCTCGACGATCAAAAGGATTAATTCAGCAGAAGGGGATTATGTCTTTGTTTCTGCTATTTAGGAAACTTATTATTGTTTTGAAGAGTTTAGATGGAATGATTTTCGAAGCTTTAATTGCTCGATTATATATCATTCGTTGGATAATTTTAAGAGCTGCATTATAGGGGAAGTAAAGACCGTATGGGGATGACTTTTGCTTCACGATTAATGCAGTGTTATGGAAGTTTCTGAAGTTTTTGCCCTAATTATATTTGTTATATTGTAATATAAACTTAATAAATATCACAAAATGTGAATTTAAAAAGTATTATTTAAGATATAAAGAATTTTCCAATATGAGTGTTAAAATTTGAAATACAATAACTCCAACACTCTTTGAAGTGTAAATGTCACTCATAGACTGCGGTGTTCAGTACATTGTGTCAATTCACCATGGAAATATACATTATTCAAAAGCGCTTAGAAATTGGAAGTAGGAAGGCTAGCTACCCTTAATTTGGGGAAAAATAATCTTTTCCGACTAAGTGTACTTCTAGCTTAATGGGTTTGAAAAAGAAAGTCACTGTTTGGTGCAGTTTTTGGGCTGAAGGTGTGTTAAATGTTAATGTGATGAGTATTAATGGTGGTATTATTGTTAATGATGAACGCTATAGGAATATGCTAACAGAATATCTTTGGCCAGAACTGATACATGTGTATATAAACAATGTTTTCTTTCAACAATATGGTGTGACTTGTCCAACATCCGCCAAACAATTGATTTATTGCAAGAAAGATTTCCTGAACGAGTTATTTCGCCAAATGGTAATTTAACTTACCACCAAGATCATACGATCTCACGCCCTTGGATTATTCTTCGTGGGGTAATCACTCCTTCAGCCTAAAAACTGTACCAGTGACTTTCTGGGGATGAGGAGGTAACTCTTGAATTACTTGAGGATTTTTTCGGCACAAATCCTGAAGTTATTCTTGTTCACAAACCCAGCGTGCTTTGTCGTATAAGAACATGTGTTTCCGAAAGTTGCCTTTCAACTTCTTTAGAGCCCAATTCGCCAATGTTCGACTCAGATGAAATAAATATATATATATATATATATATATACAAATCAACAAATATGTATATATATATATATATATATATATATATATATATATATATATATATATATATATATATGCTGCCACTAGTTCCAACATAATTAACGGGTTTGCTTTAATTTCTGAAATCTCTGTCTTTAAATTGTAATACTTGTCCAATATTGTAATACTTGTTTTTGGAATTCTTCCGCCTCCTATGTGCAATGGACGAGCACTCGTAGATCAACAGTTGCACAGTCTCCTCTCTAGTGTTATGCAGACGGCACCGTTGTCCGTGGAGGATGTGCAGAAGATAATAACAGCAGCGGTGGAGAAGAGCGTCCGCGCAATACTTGAATCACGCAATGCTAAGTAGAAAGGTAAAAAAACCAGGCTGAAGATTGGATCCTGGAACATTAACGGGATCCGAAGAAGATCGAAATCGAGCAGCTTCTGGTTGACCAAGAGCCAGATAATCTTGCGCTGCAGGAAACAAAATCGCCGCCGGAATTCAGGATAAATTATCCGAATTACTGGACCTTCAGATTCAACACACCAAGAGTAAGCGTTGGCGGCATCCCCATATTGGTGAAACGGTGTCAGGAATCTGAAGTGTTGCGAGATAACCATGGCAAAAGTGAAGCTATAGGAGTCAAGATAGAGATGGCACATGCATCTATAGAGTGCACTTCTGTCCGTCTATCATCCTGAACATCGAGAAGCACTCCTTAGAGAAGTCATCGAAGAACTCCTGAATGGAAATGCAGGCAATAATTTTATAAGGGATTTCAACTGCAAGTCACCGACCTGGCACAGCAGGAGATATAATCCCAACGGAAGAAGATTGGAAAGTTATGTGGGGGCTATGGGAGCAATCGTGATTGCTCTTGAAGAGCCATCGAGGCAAGCAGCTATCGAGGGGACTGCCGGACGTTTTGGACATCGCGGTGGTCAAAGATATACCACTGGACATGGATATATGTATATTGTACGACGGGACATCCGACCATAACCCGATTAAGTTAGAATTGGGTTATGGTGACGGAACAAGGAATGTAGTGGTGAGGAGATGGTTGAACTGCGAGTTCTTTCTGGGAAAGCTCATCTCCAAAATTTATATCCCGAAGATAAACACAGCGCATGAACTGGAAAGTGAAGTGATTAACCTGGAAAAGGCGCTAGTCGATTCAGCGGAAGAATGCACGACGGAGATGATGGAAAGGCCAGCGAAATATTCCGAATATTCCTTGATCGGTGATGAGGATGATCAGGTGGCGTAGGGTAATCAAGAGAAGATACCGGGCCAACAAGACGGCCCATCTAGGAGTTTAGCTGGAAAAAGGTGGTACGATCGCCTAGTTGAACTCTAAACAGGAGACGGCACGCTGTGAGATATCTATAAGGCGTTCAAAAGAAAAACAAAGCCATAAGTATTGCATGGCCAGAACGGTCTTGCATATACCGACGCTGAAAAAGCGGAGGCCAAGGCGGATGCACTCGAGACAGAGTGTATCCTGAATTACCATAAAGATCTAAACGAAAACCATGATAGAATGGTAAAGAGGACGGTAAGAGATTTCAGGAAAAAGTTCGGACCTAGACCTGAAGACTAAGAAGGCAACAGGCAAAGGTGTTACTAATCGCATACTGCAGAAGTTTCCAAGGAAAGCGATTCTGGTCAACAACTACCATTGTAAACGCAGTTATGCGACTGCGTTATTTCCCGGACAGTTTGGATAGCAATGGTAAGAATGCTTCCGAAGATTGGAAAGGCTCTTATTGCCTGCAATAAACAAGATCATGAAAATAGTAGTTCTGAGAAGACTCGAGAAGGTGCTCGAAGATAATAGCATCGTTCCACCCCAGTAATTCGTTCAGGATTCAGGAAAAGCCACATGGCTGAAGTTCAACTTCTGAATGTGACTGAATACGTTACAGAGAGAATAGTTTTCGATAGAGTATGACAGGATAACCGAACTGACTAACTTGTACATAAGAGATAGAAGTTTCTCCGTCAAAATGGGCAACGTCAGATCAGCAAGAAGATTCATGGAGACTGGAGTGCCGAGTACCAATAACACCAAGATAATCTTATATGCCGACGATACAGCCATTATGGCCAGATCCATATGAGCAGACTACGCCGTCCGATACGTTCAGGAACACTTGGACGATATGATGGAGTCGTTGATAGCCTGGAGGATCAAGGTGAATATCACCAAAACACAGACTATTCATGTCGATCATTGAAGATACATACCCAGTCGACCCAGTTGACAGTCGACCGGTGGAGATTGAAGGCGAGGATGTGACCTGTCAGATGAAGGTGAAGTATATAGGAGTTACATTTGATAAGAGAATGACATGGAAACAGCACACAAAAGCAGTACGGATTAAAGCCGCTGCTGTAACGCAGATGAACGATGCTATGATATGCAGGAATAGCAAATTTGGGTTGAAACACAAACTTCTAACGCGCCAAAATCCTACATCAAATCACTAAAGCTAATTAAAAACAGACTAGTGAGACGGGCTCTGGCCGCCCATGGTTTGTGAGAAACAACCAAATACAGTGGGAGACAGTATGGACTCCCTTACAGCACTGCATCCGAGAGAAGGTAGGAGAGTTCTTTCTGAAGATTGCTGCTCACCACAATGAAGAACTACGACAACTGATGGACTATTGTTCGGAGGAAATCTAAGAACGTGATGGCAGAAGGCGTAGAAGGCCGAAACTCCAGTTGTTGGGGGACTAGGCTGACTACGTCCAACGAGGGATCATTTCATATTTCCTTCCAGCGTGGGATGCACCACATGGGAATACCATGTCTTGCGCATGGAAAAAATAAAGAAATTGCGATAAAGTGAAGTGAGTTATTTTCAGGAAAATAATATACAATTGAACCACTTTAAGTGAGTTCGGCAAATGACGATTCAACCTTCTCTATTTTCTTGTCCTGCAGAGGAGAGTGGTGCGAAGCATTCTATCCGAAATCGTCGTCGTGGATCGAACTCCGGAAACACCATTGAAGAGAAGACAATGGTATCACAGTGGTCCAGTGTTACGGGAGATCATTACCTCATCAATCTGACGTGTAATTTCGTGGTTATGTTAGAAAATAACCTCGGGTGGGAGATTGGTCGCTTTCATCGCAGCACAAGACAGACGGCACATACTGTTATCCTTCGTTTGGATCTTGGCTTTTAAGTAGTTTGCTGGGAGAGATTGTTATGCGACTGATAAAAAAAGGAAATCCTACCCGTTAATGTTGTTAAAGTCAAAGTTGAAATTAGTTGCAACTTTTTTTGCAATTAATGTTTCACACCATAACATGTTTTAAACGATTCACGCCACATTAAGCAACACATGACTAATTGTTTTATTAAATTAAATGCTCAAAATGTCCATCAATTGAGTCTATGCAAGTTTGGCACCATTAGAATTTATTTTCCCGAACACGTTGAAAAAGTCTTGGTATATTTCTGATCTGGTTTCTGACACTGAAATTATTTTTGTTACCAATCCTTTGGAGATCATCTGAATTACTTAAAACGACGTGGCCTCTTTCATTTTTTGGTAGATATATAGCTGATTCTTAGTTTTTAAATATTGTTTTAAGAATGCTTATTAGTTTATTCGTTAAATAATAATTAATTATTATATCCCAAATATGTTGTTACAGATATTTGATTAAAATGATAATTCTTATAAAAGTTTTAGATTGGCGATTGAATAATTTTGTTTTTTTTTTTTGGCGGAAAGCCTTGGGTTTCTGATACTTGTTATATGGAATCTTTTGAATATTTTATTTATATACATACAAAAGGAGCACATGAAGACTTGAAAAATTTCATTTCAAAGCCTCCTATAAGTAATGTAAAAAGTGACATGAGAGCAAGCAGGATTCAGAAGTGGATTCAGTATAATGGGTCACAATCAGGCCCAATGAATACACCATACTGTTGTGTACTTTTATCGACTATGAAAATGCATTTTACTCAATCTCAAAGCAGACCATAATGGATGCAATGCTTAATCAACATGTAGAAAAATCCTATGTAAAGCTATTAGGATCGATATATGATGAAACTACAGCAACAGTTCACCTTGATGATCTTGAAGTTGGTTGTAAGGCACAGTGACGGAATATCCCGTGTTCTCTCATTCTGCCTTGAATAATTATTGAGTAAACTGAAGTGAAAACAAGATGGAATAAAGATCAATAGTACATATTTAAGTTATCTTAGATTTGCAGATGATATCAGTTTACAGGACCGAGAAGAGCTACAAAGACACATACAATAACTGCAAAGGGCTGGAGAACCATTTGGCGTGAAAATATATTTTAAAAAGCGACAGGTTATGTTCAAAGACAAACGATTTTCTATTTGGGGGGGGAGGGGGGTTTGATTTGGAAGTTATGGATCACTACATATATCTTTGGCAGAGGACTTCAATAGAGTGGAATACAGCTCGGGAGGAGGAACGGCGTGTTAACTGTGACTGGCAGGCATTTGGTAGTTTTAATATAGCGTTTAAACGAGAAATTCCCGCTTTTCCTGAAAAGAAAAGTCTTTGATGAATGCCTCCTGTCCGTTATGACATACGGAAGTGAAACCTCGATGCTTACATCGCAATCAATTCAAAAACTTCGGATAGCATAGAGGGGAATGGAAATGTGTAGGCTTGGATATATGAGATGGAACAGAAAGCCCAGCATGGATCGGAGAAGTTAAAGTATGTGACATCATTGGAAGAGTAAAGGAATTGAAATGGAGGTGGGAGGATCATATAGCAAGGCGATGGGAGGACAGGTGGACCAGCAAGCCTGGAGGTGATACCGTCTTCTCGCAAATGCCCACGAAGAAGACTCAAAGCACGATGGACTGATGATATCGTTAAGTATATTGGACCCGAATAGCCGAGGAATTCCGGGTCTTGAGAGTTAGAAGCATGCTGAAGGCGGCTTCATTCTGCAGTTTATATATATATATATATATATATATATATATATATATATATATATATATATATATATATATATATATATATATTTATATATATATATATAATTTATTTATATTTATAAATATATTTATATATATAATATAATTTATTTATATATATATATATATATATATATATATATATATATATATATATATATATATATATATATATATATATATATATATATATATATATATATTTACGGGTAATTCCAGGCATCGATCGATTTGTTCTGTGAAAAGTCACGACGTTTTGGCAAAATATCATTTGGCATTCTCAGGTGTTGTTCGCTTCTAGTGAAGAGCCCGACCGAGGTGCATAGGTCGTTGGGCTCACCTTTATAGGCCGGCCAGGACCCAGATTGTATCAAAGTAGTTCAAGGATGTTCGGCGTTCGTTTATTGATTTTTCTCGTCTCTTTGATGTAGTATTTTATCTTTATTCATAAGCTGTTTTCATGCATCATGGAATGTTGCCTTTCTGTTGCTGCCCTTTTCTTCTATTTCGAGGGTTTCTCTGGTTGTACGGACCTTGTAGCTTTAATACATTTTCTATTTCTTTGGCTCCTCCAAAATTGATTTGATGTCCTGTTTGGTGGTGGTGCTTCAATAGAGCGGAAGTGGTCCGTTTGTTTTTTTTAAGTAATTTTAATGTTCTTGTATTCCGGTAGAGACTCGTCTGCCTTGTGTATGTTCTTTTGAAGTCAGAACAAAATATACTACATACCTCATGAATTTCTACTGTAACTTTGTCCTTGGAGTTTTTTAGGATGTTTGCGACACTTTTGTGCGACTTGTAGACTATTCTGATCTTGTGTTTTCTTAATTGTCTGCCTATTCTGTCCATGATTCCTTTTACGTATAATAGCAGGACCTTTGGAACATTTGGTTCCTGATCTACTGTTCTTTGTTTAGGTTTCCTGGCGGTGAACGGCCTTCCTGATGCAGTTTTCTTAATATCTATTTTGTCTAAGGACTGTGGAAATTTTTGAATTAGTTCCTCACTCTGTGTATCTGGTGTCGGAAAGGTCTGGAAAATAAAGTGTTCGCTACAACCTGGATTTGGGAAGGGTGATGATGGGACGTGGCGTTAATGTATATATCGGTGTAAGTCAGCTTTTTATATTCTGTGTGTTGGAGTGTTTTAGAAGGTTTTTTGTGATGAGGAGATCTAGAAGCGGTAGTTTCCTATTTTGTTCGATTTCCAGGGCGAACTGTATTCTAGGATGGATTTTGTTCAATTGGGTTAGGACGAAGTTCGTTGCCATGAGGCCATATTATAAAGAGAGAGATTTCAAATTTTAGGTTTTAAGGGAGTGTTGGCTAATGCTTTTGTTTCGAAGTCTATCATGTAAAGGTAATGATTCCATTTGAGTCCCGTCGGGCCATCTGCTAGATCTGTCGGTTGAAGGAAATAGATTCTTCAGAAAGTGTTCGGAGAGTTCACCCACATATGGTGCAAAATCTTCATTCGTCGAAATTAGGTCCACAGCTTTATCTATAACGATACTTGAATATAGTTAGACAATGTCCAATGTCCAAATGTTGTCAAAATAAGACTTGACAATTTTAACGGTTTGGCTGCATGATACTTGCTAGATATTTTTCGAGATTTTGTGTTGGAGAGCCGAAGCTACTTATTGGCCTTAATGGGATTTGTGGTTTGTTAATCTTGTGTAAACCGTAAAGTTTAGAACATTTGGTTGATTTTTCCCTCGAAATTATCCTTCGTTTGATATCCGGTTCCAGTTTCAGAGCTTTGACTTTGCTTTTAGTTGTTTTTTCCAGATATGTTGTCTGTTCTCTATTCATTGGTTGATATGTTTTGTCTAGTAAAATATTCATTATCTCTCCCATATAGTCCCCGGGGTTCATTATAATTGATGTGCTTTCTTTTTCTACCGGCAATATAATGATGTTTGTGTTTTTTAGGCTTTCAAGCGCTCTGATTTCATCCTCATTAATATTTGGTTTTGGTATTTTGTTTGTTTTGGTATTTTTTACAAAATATTAAAACCAAATGTTTTGGTACTTGATGGATCTTAGTCCAATAGATCTCGGCCAGAATGAAAGAATATTAAAACAAGTTAAAAAACAAACAGACCAGTCCTGCTCTCTTCTAGCACCTCTTCCAAACATGTTGTAAAATCAATTTTGAAAGAGTTAAAAAAATTGCAAATACTGAACACTACAAGGTCTGTACAGTCGGGGAAGTCCTTGAAATAGAAGAAAAGGGCGAGCTAAATACGCGAAACGGCGATCACAACATTCCAAAAGCATGGAAATCGCTATAAAAAAAGAACAAATAAGGCATCGGATCGACGAGGAAAAATTAATAAACGTAGCTACCCCACCTATTTCCTGGGATTGTAGCGAACCGCTGATTTGAGAGGTATGGTGTGTAGTATTGCGTTAATCGCCGTAAAAGATGCCACATCGCAGACAACGAGTGCCATATGAACCAGTGTCCGAGCTTGAGCGAGGTCGTATTGTGGGTCTGCGAAAGAGTGGTATGTCATATAGGGACATTGCTGCTCTGTTACATCGCCAGGCCAGTACCGTTCTCTGTATATGGCGTCAGTGGTAAAAGGAAGGTATCACAAATCGTCCGGGGTCTGGTGCTCAACCGCGTACAAGTGTACGGGAAGACCGATTGTTGGTGCGAATGGCTATTGCGGATCCTACAGCCACATCACGTGTTCTTACGCAATAGTGGGGAGTTGTACTCTATGGCTCACTCACTGCCAGTGCTGTTCGACGCCGTGTACTTCAGGAGGGCTTTCGGGCCCGATGCCCCGTATTGGGGTTGCCACTGACCCCCACACACCGCCGACGTCGTCTGAAATGGTGTCAGATGCGACAAAATTGTTACCAGAAATGGAATAGTGTTGTCTTTTCTGATAAGTCTAGGTTCACATTCCTGAGCTATGATGGACGGGTATTCGTCCGACGTCGTCAGGGTGAACGGGAAGTGGAGAGGTGTATGGTTGTTCGATACATGACACCACAACGGGGAGTAATGGTATGGGGTGCTATAAGTTATGAATCACGAAGCACTCTCATATGCATTCGAGGCACACTTACCGCTGAACGGTAATAGTGTAGACGCCGAAGTGCTACCATTTCTTCGGAGATTGCCAGGAAGCACATTCCAACAATATAACGCCCGGCCACACGTAGCACGATCTGGGTTTGACTCCTTTGCTACAAATAATATCCTTATATTATATTGACCTGCCTGTTCACCTGACTTCTCACTAATCGAATATGTATGGTACATAATTCGTCGACGACTCACCCGTTATTCACATCCACCGGCGTTGGAGGATGACCTGTGGTGGCGTATATAAGAGACATGGACTGACATCCCCCACGCCACCATCCAGAACCTGATTCGCTCAATGCCACGCCGACTTGAGGCAGTTATTTGAACACGTGGGGGGTTTATACAATGTACTGATTTCCTGTGCTATTTATAGGTGTACCGCCTACAATTGTAAACATTTTACTACCTTTTTATATACTACTTATTAAATACATTTTCTTACCCTAACTCTCTATTTTGTTTGTGTAACGATTTTTATTCACAGCAATATATTAATTAATGTTTTCTACATATGTCCGTAATTCTAGAATACGAGGCTAAAGTAAAACTCGTGCCACTTAATGTTAAAACTCGTGTTATTTTCGCTGTATCCTGTAAACTGTAAAACTCATCCACTTGCACGTTACTATAACGATTCTTAAGCTGTGCTTCATACTATAAGCTTTATACTTACTTTTGACAAAAGCTGCTCATCGCTTTCTATTAATAGCTTTCCTGTTTCCTTACTAATCTACTTCAGTTGTACGTATCTGGACCAACCACCTTTTTTGCTCAACCCAAGTTTACTTCTATGACATCTTTATTATGAAAAAGGGCCTATATTTATTTTAGGTGTGTTTTTTCACCCGCGTCAATACGTTGTTAAGGCGATGTTTTAACATTTTCTATCATGGGAGTCCGCAGCAATAGGTCTCAGCTACCGATCGTGTGTTGAAAACAAAGAACCATGAAATTTATTATTGATATTGAATTGATTTTGATGATAAAACGGGACATGTATTACGTGCTTTTTTTCTTTTAAAAATCGGTTGTTAATCATTTGTCGATTCTTTTTACGAAATTCACTTGCTGATTTCGGTATATATATATATATATATATATATATATATATATATATATATATATATATATATATATATATATATATATATATATATATTTATATATATATATATACATATATATATATATATATATATATATATATATATATATATATATATATATATATATATCATTGGCGAAGGAGGCAGGTTATATAGCGAGACGATGCGACGACAGATGGATCAAAGCATTTCAGGAATGGATACCGCTTCATAAACGCCCGCGAAGAAGGCCGAAAACACGATGGACGGATGACATTATCAAGTATATTGGACCCGAATGGCAGAGGAAAGCTCAGGACCGTGCGAATTGGAAGCATGCTAGGGAGGCCTTCATCCTGCAGTGGATCGACAATGGCTGAATGAGGATGATGATGATGATATATATATATATATATATATATATATATATATATATATATATATATATATATATATATATATATATATATATCATCATCATCATCAGCCCGTATCGATCCACTGCAGGATGAAGGCCTCTTCAGCATGCTTCCAACCTTCACGGTCCTGGGCTTTCCTCTGCCACTCGGGTCCAATATACTTAACGATGTCATCAGTCCATCGTGCTTTCGGTCTTCTTCGCGGACGTTTGCGATCAAGCGGTATCCACTCCAGGATTGCCTTGGTCCACCTGTCGTCCCATCGCCTCGCTATATGGCCTGCCCATCTCCATTTCAACTGTTTTACTCTTCCAATGATGTCACAGACTTTTGTTTGTTCCCTGATCCATGCGCAGGACTTTCTGTCTCGTCTTGTAATGCCAAGCATACATCTTTCCATTCCCCTCTGTGCCACCCGAAGTTTTTGAATTGATTGCGATGTGAGTGTCCAGGTTTCACTTCCGTATGCCATAACGGGTAGAACGCACTGATCGAATACTTTTCTTTTCAGGCAAAGTGGGAGTCTGCTCTTAAACACTATGTTGAGCCTACCAAATGCCTGCCAGCCACATTTAACACGCCGTTCCACCTCCCGGGCGGTATTCCCCTCCATGGAAATCCTCTGCCCAAGATATATAAAGCTGTCCACAATCTCTAAATCCCTTCCTAGAACTGAAATTCTTCTGTCCTGAGCGAAGTTATTGAACATAACCTGACTCATTTTCAGGTTTATTTTCAAGCCAAATGGTTCGCCAGCCCTTTGCAGTTCTTGTATGCGTCTTTGCAGCTCCTCTGGGTCTTGTGAAATGAGAATAATATCATCTGCAAATCTAAGATGGTTTAAGTTTGCACCATTGATCTTTACCCCATCCTGTTCCCAATCCAGTTTACGGAATACTTCTTCAAGGCCAGCCGAGAAAAGAATAGGCGATATTGCGTCACCCTGCCGTACACCTCGTTCTATATTAATTCCCACTTCAAGATCATCAAGGTGAATTGTGGCTGTAGCTCCATCATATATCGTTTCTAATAGGTTTACATAGGCTCTCTCTACACCTTGGCTAAGCAGTGCATCCATTATCGCATGCTTTGAGATGGAATCAAATGCTTTTTCGTAGTCGATAAAAGCCAAGTACAGTGGCATGGTGTATTCGTTGTGCCTTTCTATAACCTGCTGTACAACCTGGATGTGATCCATTGTACTAAATCCACTTCTGAATCCTGCTTGTTCTCTTGGTTGTGCGTCATTCAGTTTTTTTAATATTCTTTTAGAAATTATCTTAGTGAAAACTTTGTACATCACTGATAGGAGGCTTATTGGACTGTAGTTCTTTAAATCTTCCTGTGCTCCTTTTTTATGTAAAAGGATCACTTCTGCATTTTTCCATAAGTCAGGTACTTTTTGTTCTTTGAGGCATTTTGAGTATAATTTTGCCAGTGTTTTATGTAACGTCCGACCACCAGCTTTTAGCATTTCGACAGTTACACTATCCTTTCCTGGAGCCTTGCCGTTCTTCATCAATTCTATAGCATTTGTTACTTCCTCCGCTAGGATATCTGGTATTATATATTGTTCTTCCGTGGGTATTGCTGTCCCTGACTGGCTCTGATCTTCATATAACTGGGAATAAAACCTTCTGACAATCTCTAACATTTGGGTACGCGTCCTGCACACTGTGCCATCCTCACGCTTTAGAGCATATATTTGCGTTCTTTTGTTTCTCAGCTTCTGTTTAGCTTTGTTAATTCCTTTGTTTTCTTCCAGGGTTTTTTGCACTAGCTGCATATTGAATCGGCGCGTGTCCTCTCTGATACGTTTTCTTATAGTTTTGCAGAGCTCAGTGTACTCGACCCTGCCAAAAGGACTACCTGCATTTCTCATTGCTCGCCGTTTCTTCATTAAATCAATGGTCTCACTGGAGATTTTTGTTTGTTTGAGACATTTTTCCTCTGGTGCTATTGAAGCAGCCGTTTGAAGTACATTGTTGGCGATTTCTTCATATTGAACTGATATTTACACCTCCTCCAGGTCTTCCAACACAGCAATCCGGTTTGACAAAGCAATCTCAAAATCGCTTCCTCTCTCCAGCAGAGCTCTTCCTCTTTTCAGAATCCACCTTGCCCTTCTTTGATCTTACCAGTTTTTCGCGCTCTTTTCGACAGTCAATCCGAACCCTTGCTCGTACAATTCGGTGGTCACTTCCAACATTAAAATTGTTAAGGACAGTACAATTGGTAAATATTGTTTTATCGTTGGTCATGATGTAGTCAATTTCGCTTGTGAGCCCAGATGGACTTTTCCATGTCCATTTTCTGCTGATATTTTTCTTATAGAATGAATTCATAATATATAGTTCTTGTCCTTCAGCAAAATCAACTAATCTGTCACCTCTATTGTCTCGCTCACCAGTTCCATATGGGCCAGTTGCATTTTCGTTTGTTCTTGTTGTTCCAATTCTGGCATTAAAATCACCCATCAGGATTTTGTACCTACATTTCTCCTTGTATAAAAGCTGGGCCACATCATCATAAAATTCCTCAATTTCCTCATCTTTATGGCTTATAGTTGGTGCATAAGCTTGGACGATTTGAAGCCTAAACTTTTTATTCAGCTGAATGACGCATTGGGCTAATCGGTCGGATGTACTTTAAAATTTTACCACACTGTCCTTCAGCTTTCGATTGATGAGGAATCCTATTCCGTCACATCGGCCATTTTCCGTACCTCGAGTGTAGAGTACGTGTCCAGTTGGTTCCAGTTTGATTAACTCTTCACCCTTCCTTCGTGTTTCACAGAGCCCAATAATATCCCAATGTATGTTGTCAAGTTCGATTAACAGTTCTTGCAATCGGGCCTCTGTTTTCATAGTCCGTATATTTAACGTTGCAATGTCAAAAGTCCAATGGCAGCCTGATCTAACCCGGTGATTCTTAGCACCCTCTGCCTTGGGGCAGGTCTTCCCGCTGCCGTAGGTAGTTGCCCCTTGGCCTCCGGGGAATGAGGGCCGTGTTTGAGGTTGTACTGTCATATTTCAACATACTGAAATACCATGTTGAAGGTATGGACCGTAATCTGCCACGCTGGTCCAATGCGGGTTGGCAGATTTTGGATCATGTTAGTCTGAGGCCTCCGCCTTGACCTGTCCGCCAGGGGTGACCCATAGACTCCAGACGGCATAGCTCAAAGCTTCATTGCCCTACTCAAACCCCTTTACCACGTCAAGGTCTGATCCACAAAGGGGTATATATATGATCCACATATATATATATATATATATATATATATATATATATATATATATATATATATATATATATATATATATATATATATATATATATATATATATATATATATATATATAGTAAAATTGAAAACTATGTAATGATGAACTCGCGAACTCACGAATGAACTCATGCAATTTCATGGTGCAACATGACGCCTTTCTGGTCAGTTTTCTTCAATTACTTTAATTTGCCGATCTAATTGTGAACAGTAGAGGTCAGTATTGATGGTTTGGTTACATGGAAGAAGCTGAAAGTATACGGATTCCTTTCAATCCCACTAAATGCAAAATATAATTTTCTTCGGATGAAGGCCGTCTTTCACCATACTTAAACCCACTGACCGTAGCAACCTGTATGATTTTTTTTCATTGGATGTTGTTAAACATAAACTAAACGATTTTTTTAAAGGTCGCACGAAGAGGTTCGGTACAGCAGATTTCGCTCTCTAAGTTCGTAAGGTAGCCACACGTTCTATCTGCAGACGTATCCATTTTATTTTCATATGGTCAAAAATGCTCGATTTGCTAATATTTAACTTATCTGCTATCTCACTGACATGGTGCGTGGATCTTCGGCTATTATGGCCTCTATTTACTCGACATCAGTGCTCGAGGGACGACCTGAGTGATGAGGGTCTTCCAGGTCAAAATCTCAAGGCTCTCCTCAACTGAACCTTCTCCATAAACGACACAAATCTTGTTTGTTTGGATAGCGTTCTTGCATTTTTGGAAATAAAAAGGCCTAATGAAGTTATTGCCTATAATTTCAATTGGAATCAATTTGACTAACTGAGGGTACATTAAAGTGAATCTGAACGTGAACATTGTAAATACCACATACATTAATAATATGTAAATAAATATTACTAATCCAACACAGATTTGTGTTTACAAGCGTTAAAAGAGCAACTAATAAAAACTCCCTACAAGCTTTTCGGACAACCTAATACAACATAATCGAACAAGTTGCATTGATTTTAGTACATTTGGAAACATCTAAACTCTAAATTCTTGTTTTGTTTAGAGTTCATACGAATATATTTAAGTTTTCTCATCCAAGACTATGTTGTACACCAAATTTATATGCGCTCGGTTAAATTATAAATTATATTTCTGAATAATCCTTACTTTTCCACATCTGTTTTTAGTTAACAAGACAAAATATAGAGTTTCAAAAACTGGACACAAATATCAAATATACTTCTTTTCCGTAACTTTTACTACTTACACATGGAGATTACGAAAGGAGAATTTCAGATTTCTTTTCCCACTTTAATAAATAAGATCACGTCTTGGGAGTTGTATGCTTCAACAATACTGTAGTTAATCGCCTTTTTCAAGTACTGGGAACTTATTCGTGTTAATAACGTTGATGTTTTAAATATCAGTCTGGGTCTGTTTCGTTACAGCTATGAAGGACGTAAGATCGAACGAACCATACGAAAATCTGGTCAAACGATTAAAATTATTAATTCAGTAAAACCGGATTAAATCAGTGTTTTTGGATGGCTTTTTCATGGAGGACTTCAGTTCAGTTGACGTTTTGAGTAATAACACAGGTCAACAAAATTAAAGGTTCTTTAGGTAACATTGATGAAAATATATGTATATGAAATATGTTGTAGTCCTAAATCCGAAAATGATAAGCTAATTCCTGTAACACGTATAGTTTTTTTAATACAAGGGGTCGGTGGTGGAGAAAAAATGAAGACGACATTCTAATAGAAGAATTAATCTAATATTTATTTAATATAAACATGTAAAATGCATTAAATCTATGCAAAGACATTACTGGGGATTATGTGAATAAAACATATATTACATGAGATGTCATACAGCGACAGAAACCTTCACTTTTTCCTCTTATGTTCTGTAGCATCATCTCTTTTTAAAAACCAGCAGTAGTCATCCAATATAGATGGGTTCCAGCGTCCCTGGTATCTTGCGTCCAACGTCCTGATGTCCTATTGTAAAAAATGCATTTTTAAGGGCATGCGACACCGTAGAATTTTATAGGCTTTTAAGGGTTTATTTATGAGGTTTTATAGTTTTCATCTTTCTTGTTGCTCAGAAATCCTTTCACTATACTTACAAAACACTTCCAAGCTGCCAATTTCTTTTTATTTAATTTTTCTTGAAAATTTGAAATCACCTAGAAACTTCCTTATTTGGTCCAATAAAGATGCCTTCTTTTAGTTTTGTATCACTTAATTGAGTAAATATTTCTTTTAGGTACTTGAAACCATTACCTTCTTTGTCCATGGCTTTGACAACGGTTTTCACTAGTCCAAGCTTAATATGGAGAGGTGAAAGAAGCACCTTCTTTTGGTTAACAAGGAGGGCATATTTTATGTTTGACGTACCAGGTTCAAAAGCAGTTCTATACGGTCAATCTTTCTTACTAAAATGTTCTTTTGTTATCCTACTGTCCCATAGACACAAAAAAACAGCAATACTTTGTAAAGCCCCCTTTAAGTCCTAACAATATACTTATCACTTTTAAATTCTCACAAGTATCCCAGTAATACTGTTTATATTTAACTCGATTTAGTATGGTTGCTAAGTTTTCATAGGTTTCTTTCATTGTCACTGAATGGGCTAAATGAATAGATCGGTTTTTGTATTCATTATGAAGCAAGACTGCTTTTAGGTTGTGTTTCGACGAATCTGTGAAAATATGCCACTCAGAAGGTACATGTTTCATATTAAGCTCATTCATTAAACCATCAATATCACAACAAACATAGCGATTTTTTTTCATTTTACAAAGTGTTTATTAATAACTACCTAAATGACACGCAAAAAGAGCATTCTCATTAATGTTACAAAAATGTCGACTTGTGTAATTGTTTTATGACAATCACTGTCTAATTTCAGCGATTGCAATATTGCAAAATAATGTGACGATTAATTACAGACGAACGATTATGATTATTACAGATTAATAAAGGCGGCAGTTTTAAGAATATTTTTTAAAAATGGCAATATTTAGTGTATTGTGTACCATATTATTTTTAAATATATTTAAAAAATGATTCTGTTCAGTTTAGAGAAGAAAGAAAATACAAGTTTCGAAAAAGAAAGGATGTCAAGTCAAAACAAAGTCAGATACTTTTAAAATGAAATAGAGCAAAATCGATTTATTTTTCAACGTAGTTTCATTTTAGCGATATATATATATATATATATATATATATATATATATATATATATATATATATATATATATATATATATATATATACATATATATATATATATATATATATATATATATATATATATATATATATATATATATATATATATATATATATGATTCTGTTCAGTTTAGAGAAGAAAGAAAATACAAGTTTCGAAAAAGAAAGGATGTCAAGTCAAAACAAAGTCAGATACTTTTAAAATGAAATAGAGCAAAATCGATTTATTTTTCAACGTAGTTTCATTTTAGCGATATATATATATATATATATATATATATATATATATATATATATATATATATATATATATATATACATATATATATATATATATATATATATATATATATATATATATATATATATATATATATATATATATATATGTTGCACAACGATTTTCTAGCTTGTTTTGCCTTTTTATATTTCATACGCGTTTGTCCTAGATATCATTTCAATAACCTCTCTAACATTCACTTTGCGATCAGCCAACACGTTATCATGGATTTTATTAACCAATTCTTCGGTAGTGATCTCAATGGTGCGTTCTCAGCGCGGAGCGTCAGTCGTGCTGGTTTGACAACATTCAAACTCAGTAGACTACTCACGAACCATGAAATGTGAACCGGAGTCCCCATGATTCTTTTTCAACTTTTTTTTGGTTTATGCTATGGTTTTTTCACACAAAATGTTACGTTCAACAAAGACTCCAAATTCGCCATTTAATAGTAAAAATAACGAACATATGTGGTTTCGAAGATTGTTAAAATTAAAATAATAGTCATATCGACTTGAAATTTATGGAATGTTACTTAGAAAGGAAGTTATTTTTCAGAAATCACCTTTGGGATCGCACCTTCATCTATCGGAAAAGTATCTGACTTTTCACTCAATCTTCGTATAGTCCTAACAGTGCTCCGTCACACTGTCATCTATTTTTTTGTCATCTAAATGTTCTTTTTTCTCCATTCTTGTATAATTTTCAAAGTATTAATAGACTAGTTGGTGGTAAATGTTTTAATGAAAAATCATGATTGCTTCAGATTTTGGTTAAATCCCACTGGATATTCGCTAACTATTGTTGGAAACACTATGATATAACCTATTCTAATTTCTATTATTCTATCCTATTCTATTCTAAAATTCTTTTAAAAATATTCAAAAATACATTTTAAAAAGTTTGAGGAAAGTTTTATTACTTCATGAAAATTATGTTATAATATGATATCTTGCATAGTGATGCAATTACAACAAAGGCCCTTTATAATTTTTAAACTAGTTCTCTTATACATTTTTCCATTACCCTCTGTGCTACCTGAAGTTTTTCGTTTTTCGACTACGATGTGAGTGTCCAGGTTTCACTTATATATGTCAAAACTGGCAGGGCACAGATTAAAGAATTTTCTTTTCAGGCAAAGTGGTAATTTGCTCTTAAACACTATGCTGAGCCTTCCAAATGCCTGCCAGCTACATTTAACGCATCGTTCCACCTCCCGGACTGTATCCCCTTCCATTGAAATCCTCTGTACGAATATATATATATATATATATATATATATATATATATATATATATATATATATATATATATATATATATATATATATATATATACATCTAATATTTTTACGGATGGTAGAATATGCTTCTAAATCATTCCGGTTGTCGATCCATTGATTCTGTGAAGAGTCACGACGTTTCGCCAAAATCTCATTTGGCATTTTCAAGTGTTGTTCAAGTGAAGAGTCCAACTGACGTGCACGGGTCGTTGTGCTCTGTGTCTGTTTTAGATTTTTCTACCTCGCCGCCACGTTGCCGCGTTTCTTCTTTTTTCAGAAGGGATTTCCATACTTTTGGAATGTTGCGTGCGTCGTTTCGCATATTTATCTCACATCTTTTTTCTATTTCAAATGCTTCTCAGATTATTCGGACCTTGTAGTTTTCAATATTGGCTATTCCTTTGGCTCCCTCAAAATTGATTTTATGTCCTGTATGTAAATGGTGCTGGAACAGAGCGGAAGTGGTTTGTTTATTTTTCAAGCTGTTTTTATGTTCTTGTATTCTGACCGATATTCGTCTGTTTGTTTGTCCTATGTCTGTTCTGTTGCAGTCGAAACAAGATATACTATACACCCCATGATTTTCCAGTCTAACTTTGTCTTTGGGGTTTTTTAAGATGTTTGCGACAGTTTTGTGCGGCTTGCAGGCTGTATTGTTCCTCTATTGTTCTTCTTGTTTGGGTTTCTTGGCGGTGAATGGCCTTTCTGATACATTTTCTGAATATCCATTTTACAGATAGATTACAAATTAATCGATCATTTTTGACTATTAGAAAAAATACGTTACGTTTGTCGATACGATGCGTGGGCCCCTCACGAATTTAGTGAGAGAAATCTGCTAGGCCGAATCTCTTCGTGCAATTTTTTGCTGAACAAACATTTTCAGGTTACATTTCTGAAGCGGATGTTAATTAGTGTTGAAAAGAGGATTGTGTACAATAATGTGTAATGAAAAAAATCATGGATGTTGTCAAACTCAGCGATTTGAAGTACGGCGAAATCCGAAGGATATTAAGCTTTACATTTGGTGGGATTGTTCACAATTAGATCGGTTAAAGACATCAATTGAAGGAAACCGGGTAGAATTAACAAACATGAAAGCTGTTGGCTTTCGTCATGAAAATGCAGGACTATTTATTATATTTAATTCGATGATTTCATTTATTTCAATATATATATATATATATATATATATATATATATATATATATATATATATATATATATATATATATATATATACATTACATCCAATAATTAAAGTGCGGATATATGTAGTGAAAAAATCTGAAAAAGATGGATTATCGAATAATCATTTTAATGCGAATAATTATGCGAATGCGAATAATTATTTTTTGCGTGTCATCAGCTTCCTCAAGAAGATTATTCGATATGGCGTGTGGCTGGAGTTACTTTCCCGAGACAAGAATCATGACGCGGTTATCGTCAAACTATTTTAACAAAAAATCATTTCCAAAATATAAATATGAATTACTCAGCTCTTTAAATTAAAAAAAAATATATAAAAAATATACATATCTATATTAATAAAAATCTTCGTTAAAAGTTCTTATACAGACATGAATAAGAATGAAAATATTAAAAATTAATGAGGGGATCAGAGCAAGAGTGGGCTAACTCACACACCTATTTAATTGAGATGTATGGTTTTTTTTTAGTTTGGAGCCTGTTTTCCATAGGCCAATGTAGTTTTATCTATTAGACATATTTAAAAACAATTTGTAATTATGCTGAACATCACTAGAATGCTCTGAGGGCACCAAAATTGTTATTTTGGTATTTTTTACTTTTGTGGGTTAGGCCACTTTTGCATTGTTAGCCTAAAATAATAGCGAAATTTATATTTTTGGGTTATATACGAGGGTTGTATGATAAGCATCTGGCTTTGATAAGAAAAAAATATTTTTATATGTAAAATTTATTTTATTTTTCAACGTAACCTTTCAGTTCGATACACTTATACACTCTATCTTTTGTATCCTTTCTAAAAAATACAGTTGCTCCAATGCTTCAAAATAAGTGTTCGTTGACTGTTCGTGACTGTTCTTTGGTCTCTGGTGGGCTGTGATGAATCCATGTTTCGTCAATAGTTAGGAACCGACGCCAAAAATCATTCCGATTGCATTTTAACATCATAAACACATGCTAAACATTCTTTTGAAGTTGACGCACATGTGTGTATCTGAAGTGATAATCTTATTTGGATCTATATTAAAAGTACGATCTAAAATCGATCTATATTAAAAGTACTTGTACGGCCACGTTTGATTTCAGCTGTTCAATATGTTATGGTTGATAACGAAAGTGCAGAGTCTCTATAACCTTCGCGGAGCTCCGTTTTAATCTCATCATTTGTTTTCTTTTTCAAAAACACATATTTTATTAATGCTCAATATTTAATTTTCTTCATTCTTGTAAAATCCCAAAAGTTGTTCTATTTAAATGCCTGTCATTCACAAACTAAACCACGCAGCGACTTGACATTTTAACACTATTGTTGTGAACGGTTATATTTACGAAAACTATCACTTTTTAAATACTAGCAGTGTCATCTCTGGCCTAGGCAAGGTACTTCCTCATATGTCCCTCGTATATTGGAGAACAAAAAATAAAACATTATGAACACTATATTTTATTCTAATAACTATATAAAAAATAATATCTATATAATCTAACTATATTTTATTTTGGCAGCTGGGGTATTTACCCAAGAGTTCTGCCAATATTATCTTATACATATTCTATGGGTGATAAATCTGAGGACGTTACTGGCCAAACGAGGGTCGCTTTCGCAAATTCTTTTAAAAATTGCGTTGTTTGTTGATGTGCTGTAAGTGATCTAAAGTTATCTTGCTGAAAAACGAGCTTTGAACGATGAAAGTAAAATTTTACCTTTCATATCGAAAACATCTGATCCTTCTACATCGATCATGTCCACCTAAACAAAACCTGGACCCATCACTAAAGCAAATAGGGGTACACTCCAGGTTCCATCTAATTCTAACTTGTCACCATTCTAAGCGTCATGTCTAGCGATAAGAGGCAGCACCAAATAAGTGTGCATCTCGATTGCAAGTGAAGGTCAAGTAACAGTCATTGTAGAAATAGTTTTACCTATAGCTGCAACCATGCAACTCTGCTCTTGTCGAATATTGGATCACGTCGATTCCGTAAACAAAAAGTAAAGGGCAGGGGCAAGTATCACGTTACCATGTTATTTAAGCGTAATTTTTTTCGTGACATTTGTCACAGTTTTGGTTTGTTTGGGCTGTTGTGTAGTGCAAAACGTGTACATTTTATTGTGGATAAATTAACGCTAAAGGAACGCAGTTAAATGGTTGTAATTTACATTAAAAAATAATGCCATTTAGGTGAAAATATCCTAATCGTCAGGTTTTCTCATAAAATGACAATTTATCGTTTATTTAATCAATTACAAGAATTCGTAACAACTGGAAATGGGCTCCGCATCAGAGGTTCAAGAACAGTGCAAAGGCTGAAAATAGTGCACGTGTGGAGGAGCCTCCAGAAACGTCGATTCGGTGACGTGGTACACAATTGGGAATATCACCACGCAGTTTACACTGAAGATTGAGAAGTGACTTAACACATGGGAATAATAAGTATCTGACATATAGATGGCGTTAATTACGAAAAATCCTTACCATTGGTCGATTGTGCCAACCTTCAAACGTCATATGTCAAAATTTCATGACAATCTGTATACTAGTTTCTGAGTTGTACTTTAAGTGACACTACTTTTGTTTGTTTCAAACAATGAAATTGTTTAGCATTTATATTCGTATTTCCTATTCGACAACAAATTCTACCGACAGACTGAAGGCGCAGCAATGGGATCATCTCTCTCTCCTGCTGTGGCAAACCTATTCATGGTTTATTTTGAAAGGCGTCATTGAAAAGGCCCGCCTCAAATCAAAACTCTGGTTAAGATACGTCGATGACATATCTGTCATATGGTCTTTCGGAAAAACGGAGCTCTACAACTTCCTAAAACATCTGAACCCCCAACACCCAAAAATAGAGTTCAAACTCAAAATTGAAGAACAAAACAAGCTAACGTTCCTGGACAAAGTCAGGGTCACAAAAACAGTCACAAAAACAAAAAAATTAGTCACAAAAACAACAGAAGGGCGCCTACGATACACGATATACAGAAAACCAACAGATATACAACACAAACAGATATCTCAACGCACAGTCACACCACCACCCCAGTCAAATCCAGGCAGTAGCAAACACCCTAATCTCAAGATCCATCCGCCTTATGGACAACGATGCACAGCAGGCAGAACTCAACAACATAACGAACACTCTAAAACAAAACGGCTACTCAAAAAATATAATCAACCGTGCAATATAAGAACACGAAACACAAAAAACGACAGAACAATCTGAAGAGACATTCAACGTAGTACTGCCTTACATCAAAGGAACAACCGACCGTATCGGAAGACTCTTAAGAATACACAAAATAAGGACAGCATACAAACCCCACCGAACAATAGGCGCATCCTTGAAAAACCCGAAAGACAAGGTCAGAGTTTACCGCATCCCATCAGCTCAGACTGTAATAAAATCTACATCGGACAAACAAACCGAAACATATCTGCCAGAATCCAAGAACACAGAACAGCCATACGAAATAAGCAAACAACATCGGCATTATTCCAACACCAACTAGAAACAGGCCACAAAATTAACTTTGATGATTGCAACGAGATAGCCAACATAAACTATTTTCGGACACGCCTAACCTAACCTAACTTCCACTTTTCCATCAAACGTCTCTGTTTCTTTTCTGATCATGCTTGATGACCAAAGTTATTGCATGCCGTCTATGATGTATTGATTTCGATGACTACTTACCGCTAACGTCATCTATAGGAAAACGGCGGGAGCAGAGTTGTATACCTTTTACATGATTTTCTTTTGTTTTTTTTTCGATTTCTGAATTCGTATTGGTTTTCCTGTGTGTTTTTCAACTTTTCATTTGTTTTCCTATGATCTTTCCTAACATTTTCTCTGCCATACTCATTAGAATTATGGTTCTATAATTACTAATATAATTATTAAATCGAAAAGTAACAGAACTGGTTATTTCAAAAACGGCTCTTTTCAGTGACCCACCCTGTAAAAGCTATTAGGATATTCACTTAATTTTACTTAGTTTATATTTCCGTTTAATTAATTATTTATATTTAACCTAAAATATAATTTGGCTTATTTTGAAACGTTTTAAGATATTAATGTTATGAATAATTCCGAACTGTTCTTAATTATAATTTGCTCTTTTAAAATTATTTATGAAATTAACGAAAACGAAAGCTTTAAATAAATAGAGTTAAATAATAGAGTCGCCGCTGCCTTTCTTCGACTAAAGAAAATATCTTTTGATTCCGAAAGAAAATATCCAGGGAATTATGAGTGACTTTTTCCACTTTGTCGCGGTCTCAGCTCTTGGCAAAACCGAGATTTTCTTTTAATTAACTTTGTGAATATCATACTTAACTTTTATTACAGATATTTTTACTATATAAATAGAATATATATAATATAAAAATAACTTATATTAAATCTGGTTTCCTCAGATTTCTTAGAATTACATTTTGATACAGTGAAGATTTTCGTTATCAAGTTTTGCTTTAGATTTGGGCGCAGTGAGACAAAAACTTTTGTAAAACTTCAGTAGATCTATGGAAACAATGTCTTGTCCAGGCTCAAAAGTTCAGGGTTTCAAATGGTTTAAGGTATTTTCAGAAGGCCGAGATTCGATTGAAGATCGATCTCGGAAGAACTGATTTCAGCTCACACAACCGTTCAGATTTTGACCATCGAACTGAGGATGAAGAAAATCTGCGCGAAATGGTTCTAATAAACCTTTCCCTTGAACCTGGATAACATGTTTTAACTTTTTGGTGCGGTTTGAAAATTACCTTCATTTTCTGGAATGTATCAATATGTCAGTAAAAGTAAATCAATATCCTAATAGCTTTTACAGGGTAGGATCACCAAAAAGAACCGTTTTTGAAATAACTAGTACTGTTAATTTTCGATTTAATAATTATATTAATAACCTGTTTTAATTACAGTACTATATTACTAATGAGTATACCTGCGAAAATGTTAGCAAAGATCATAGAAAAACAAATGAAAAGTTGGAAAGCACACTGGAAATGACACATTACGAATGCAGAAAGGGAAGAAAAGAGCATAATCGAAAAAAAAAAACAAAAGACAATCATATATGTTTTATAAATCCATAGATAAAGCTACTATAGCAATAATAAAGCTATGCCTAAAGACATAGGGGATATTATCAGAACGCACGATAAATAATTTTCAAATTATAAAACAAGAAAAATGTTAAAAAGAACTGCGTATTCAAATCCATATTCTCGGCGACCATAATGGTTTTGGATTTTTAAATAACATTTGAAATTAAAGCGCCTGAACTAGACATTGCACGCTCCAACTTCAACACGGCCAAAAAAAAACCAGAATGGATATTGTTTTTTTTGTACTGTAAAAAAGTACTTACTTTTTTGTACAGTATTTTTTTGTTTTATGGGGGGATTGTCTATAAGGAATTAGGGCTTCAAGGCCAAAGGGCACTATAGTACCGCAGCCTTCTTATTGAGCAGATTCAGCAGACATGAGCCTTGTAACTATTTCCTTTTCCAAGACTGAAAATATCTGTTCATCCGCTGAAAGATTACCCGTGTTTCATCAATTGGTGTTTATATATATAATATACATTATCTCAATATGTTCTTTTTATTTTATCGAACTAGAAAAAAGGAGATAAAAATATAGTAATGTGTTCGTGCATGAATATATTCAAGTAATACGTTACGAGAGCATTACAGTGTGGTAGAAAGAGAAAGCTAGATAAGTAATTAAAAGGTGTTTGTTCGCAATGCCGTTTAAAAGTTCGTCTATTGATTTCCTGTGTTTTCGTTGTCATTTGAGTTGTATTTGTGTCTTAGTGAATTTCTGCTGTAAAGTCCAGTATTATTGTAAAATAGGTTCTTATAAGAACTACTGTTATTGATTATTTTGCCGTCTATAAGTATTTGTAAAGATTCATAAATTTTTATTTCCATCAATAATTCTGACATAACCAAAGACATTTTATTACAAATGTTTAATAAAACTGGAATTTATATTGGTTATTTTTAAAAACAATACTGAAAGATAAACAGTTTCAAAATGACAAGGAGGGATAACTAAACTCAAAGAGATTTACCAATAAACACCGAATCACTTTTTTTCTCGACGCACGAAGTTCTCGACGCACATTTCGCTAACCATGTTAGCATCATCAGGAGATGATTTAATCTTATGATGATTTAATCTTTACTCATCTATATAATTAAATTAGCGAAACGTGCGTTGAGAACTTAAAAAAAAGTGATTTGGTGTTTAGTGGTAAATCTCTTTGAATGTAGTGTTTCACACCGAAAGTCCCAATAGAAAAATTGAAGGAGGGAAAACTTAAAAA
This sequence comes from Cosmopolites sordidus, assembly GCA_031761425.1. Taxonomy (NCBI): domain Eukaryota; kingdom Metazoa; phylum Arthropoda; class Insecta; order Coleoptera; family Curculionidae; genus Cosmopolites; species Cosmopolites sordidus. Next base: position 100,422 of record JARFXV010002147.1, on the reverse strand, counting down.
CCCATTTTGTGTTCGTCACGCTAAAAAATAAATTAATAACGTAAATATAGAACTGTGAACTTTTAAGGTTAAATTAGGTTTAACATTTTGTGCGATTCCAATTAAAGAGGTAAAGAGTAGTTAATTTGATCACGTTTTGTAATATATTACATATAGATTGTAATATATTTTTTAGAGAGATGCAGCAGCATTAAAACCCTCAAGAGAAGCACTGGATAAGGCATACCCATCGGTGAATTAAAAGTGCTTTTTCGTTATAAATGGTCACGTTGAGGGGATGACTTTGAATGGGGGAATTTATTTTACTATCCCCACTACTGATCCCCCACCCATAGCCATCTTAAGATGTGAATACTAACAAAAATATAAGCGACTGTAGTCAGTCTATGGGTATACGCCACTCAGTGCTCTGTTGTTGTGTCAGTGTTTTGTCAATAAATAAAAACCGTTAAATAACCTTTTTGCACAAATAGTATGTTTTTTTCGATCTTGACACAATTTGTGGTAAGTAAATCATAAATATTATATATTGTTATACTTATATAAATATATATATATATATATATATATATATATATATATATATATATATATATATATATATATATATATATATATAATTTTTAATGAAAACTTTGATTTGGAATTGCTTTAACATTTCTTTATCGATTTCTTTCATTTTCTATTTAGCTTAAAATGAACAAGCGTTCTCGTACTTGCTGTGCATCTAAAGTAGAAAGCGGGACCGAGTCGGTTTTTGAAGTGCATCATACCAGTGAACTTTACCTAACTAAATAAATATATTTTTTTAAATAAAGCTAAATTCTGTAATAAGTATTTGAAAGTGCATTTTAGAGGCCGTTGGAAGAAAGTTATTATCTAATAATTTCGCCTAGATATGATAGTTTGAATAGAACACTTCATTTTAACATTTTTTTTAATTTTTGCTGATTTTTTCGGTGGTATTAGGAATACTATTATTTTTGGAACTACACTGAGATTTAAATTTAAAAAAAATTAAATTAAAAGACAATAATAATCAAAGACATACTGGTATACCCATGTGCTCCTGAATCGGGAAGCATATAAGTGCTTGTCTTGGGGATTAAAAATATCAAGGAAAACTGTATATTCTATTCACTATAATCCAGTTATTTCTTCTCTTGGAATAAGCAGACCTCGTCCAAATACCAAAACAACATACTTATCTGAAGGGAGTAAAATGGAAGTTCAAAATACCTTGTACAATATGAAAATATATTTATATGCAATATTTGAAATAATATTTGTAATAAATGTGTAATGCAACTGTTTAAGGACCCGTATATTCTCATAGCTTGGTAACATTTTTATCATTTAAAAATGTGCCTCAATAACAATGTTTATAGAGTAACAAATTCGATCTGACCTGAAACTTAAAATATTGATTTATAACAGGACGTTTTATAATTTCATGTTGTAAATATATACAAATAAATGAATCGTGGATTTAAATCAAAAACATAAATGTCCGTCTTTCGGAAGTACCGACCGCGTCCATTATGAAAGTTAACATTAATTTGATTAATAATTTTTGATTTGATTCATATGAATAAAATTGATGAAGCAGGCAATCTCTTAGCGGACGAACTGTATTTTGGAACATTGGAGAATATCGAAAAGTTCGTAACTAAGCAGATGAAGATGATTTCAGTATCTGAGTTTCAGCACATCTCTAAAGAATGGATAAACCGTCTCCAGCGCTGTGTGGTTTCTTAACGTAATTACTTTGAAGAAGACAATGTAGAATTGTAATTTTAATTAATTTAAAAAATTATTATTACTTTATTTATAGACCTCAAAGACTTAACGTGTTGACGTGCCTTTAATTTAAATAATCAAATAACGAGCTTACTTAATATAAACATTGATATTTCACCAATAAAATACCTCAAAATTTATGGATAATTTATTGGTTGTTTAGTTTGTTGTTAAAAAAATCAAAACTAGTCATGAAAATGAAGTGTAAATTTATGTTTTTATAATTTTTCAAGATATTTCTCTTACGATAAATAATTTTCCACTATTATGCATCTTAATTAAAATGCATCCTTTCAACTTTTCTTTAACTAAACTGTGTTTAAGCAAAGAGTCGCCGCTGTATCTTATAGAATAAAGGAAAATTACTTTTGATTCCGAAAGGAATCTCTACAGAATTATCAGCGGGCTTTTCCACTTTGTCGCCGTTGCGTTTTGTTGGAAAAATCTGATTTTCTTTTAATTAACCCTCGAAATGTTTTATTTAATTTAGTTATTTTTAATTTATTAAGACTTAAAAATATTAATGCAGTTATTGAAATTTCTAGAGTAGAGCAATTTTCAATATTAATATCACTAACACAAAGAAGATGAACGTAGAAGTTGAAAGCAGAACAAAGGAGATGTTAGCAGAACAAATACCTTATTTATTATATGTAAAGTAAACGTTTAAAGTTTTAATGTTTTTTATTTCAAAGTTTGGGAAAAAAATGTGAGAAAATCTCAAACAAAATCAGAAACTATTTTATGGAACACTAAAGCAACTGGGAAAGTAAAAATAATATAGAGGGGTAGTTTTTAAATAGGGTCGATTTATGAATGAGAGTGAGAATGCACTGCTCCCAGCATGCTTTGCACGAGTTTATGTGTCATTTACAGCCATATCGTCCACCTGTGTGCTGAGCTGGAGAGGTTTGTAATGTCTAAGAAAATTGAGTCGTCCGCTGACAATGAGATACGATCTGTAATTCGATTCTTGAGTACAGCGGAAATTCACTGTCAGATTTGTGAGGTTTACGGTGCTAATGCTATGAGTGACATTAAAGTTCGAAAGTGGGTCAGAATGTTTAAGGATGGGGTTAATGTACTTGATGAGCCACGCCCTGGCCGACCTTGTTTGATTTCTGAAGATATGGTTCGTGGTTCGTGATAAAAAAAATCGAGAGAACCGACGATTCATGATTTCAAAGTAATCAAGTGAATTTCCACAGATTTCAAGGTCAGTTTTGTACGCCATTGTTTCCTTGGATTCTAAGACTGCTTTCTGATGTGCTTTATCGTTTTTGACTCGGTACAATCAGGAAGGAGATTAATTGTTAGACCAAATCGCTACTATCGTCATGTCTCACATGACTCCTGAGTCTAAGCAACAGTCAATGGAATGACGACACACATCGTCGCAACTCAGATTATAGCAACTGTCTTTTGGGACAGGAAAGGGATTTTTGAGAAACAAATGGCAGTGATTTTAAGTTGTTTTGGTACTTAAAGGAGTTTCTTGGTGGTTAACGGTTCAACGACGACAAATAAATTAAAACTGCAGTCATGGATTGGGCTTCTTCACAGGCGGCAGATTTCTTTGACGTCGGAATTCAAAAACTTGTTGCGCCATATGATAAATGTTTGAACAAAAATGGAAATTATGTAGAAAAGTAGATAAAACTATGTCGAATATGGAAAAAGATATATTTTAATGATATTTATAGTATTTTTCTTCTTACTAAAAACGGACTTTATTTAAAAAATATATCTCATAATATAATGGATGAATCTCAAAGATAAAAAAGAAAAGGTAATCACTGAATAATCACTGAATAATCTAAAATAATGGAAAGGTGGAGACAATAGTTTGAAGAACTACCACAATCGGAAGTAAATACATTAGAATAATAAGACGCAATAATCTATATGAAGAAACCAGTAATAATTCTAGAAAAGGAGGTAACTCATGCAATCAAAAAACTGAAATTGGTAAATGCATCAGGAAGATATAACTTAATTTCAGAAATGATGAAATATATGGATACAAAAGCAATTAACAAATGAGAGAACATTTAAATATGGTAATAAAGAGTATAAAAAGAAGATAAAAGAAGAATGATAAGCATCAAATTGAAGCAACGTTCGAGAATATCCAATGTGAATTTAGAACGAGAAGAACCATTAATATTCACAATCAGAAGATCGAATATTCAAAATTAGCTAAACCAGGGAAAAACTAGAGAAGATCTAAAGAAAATCTAGAGAAGGCGTTTGACCAGATACGAAGGCAAAATATAAATATTTGAAGGGAACGATAAGGAAGATTTGGAAGATACTGGAAAAACAAGAAATAGATAGAACGATGAGATAAATAATAAGATATAATAATAATAGATATATATATATATATATATATATATATATATATATATATATATATATATATATATATATATATATATATATATATATATATATATATATATATATACACAGCTTTGGGGAAATAAAATTGTATTAAAAATGATCATGAGAAATTCACCAAAAATATTTTAAAGCTTCTAAAACGACCGCAAGAGGGCGTGACGAGCTAAACATTTTTTTTGTGTATTTTCAAGTGTTAACCGAGTAAGAAAAATTCTCAGTTATAATTAGCAAACTGTCTCCTACAACTTTGTTTTATGACATTTTGTCGTTACTTCGCGAATAAAGAAGTGGGGCGGAGTTTTACCTATTTAGATGAAAAGTCGTCTAGGTCGCTTCTTATATTTCATATATATATATATATATATATATATATATATATATATATATATATATATATATATATATATATATATATATATATATATATATGATAAGAGTCCAACTGAAGTGTACGGATCGTTGTACTAGCTTTTATAGTCGGCTGGCGACTGCGCAGATTATATCGGGTAGGTTTGGGACTATTTGCGCCGCTGGGCGTCCGTTTATTGATTTTTTTACCTCGCTGCCACGTTGCCGCGTATCTTCTTTTTTCAGAAAGGATTTCCATACTTTTGAAATGTTGCGAGCGTCGTTTCGCATATTTAGCTCACCCCTTTCTTCTATTCCAATTGTAGGTCTATTCCAATGTAATTTGTAGTTTTCAATAGTTTGCTATTTCTTTGGCTTCTTCAAAATTGATTTTATGTTCTGTTTGTAGATGGTGCTGGAACCGAGCGAAAGAGAAATAAGTTGAAGGAATTAATATTCGTAGACAATATGACAATAAGAGCTTAAAAATATGTACAACATATATAGAAGTATTTTAGATAGATCCTTAAGAAAAAAATACGACAAAAAATGTAAATAAAATAAAAAGAATGATTATATTAAAAAAAATACATATGAAAATACACACAATAAAATTGAAAGACCAATAAATACAACAGGTTAAAAATTATAAGTATTTAGGAATGATAATTGAAAGTAATGTCAAAATAGGAAAAAATAGATGATAAAAAGGGAAATGCAGGTAAAATTCTCAATATGATAAAGAACACATTTTTAAACAAGAGATAAATGAAAAAGAATATACAGAAAATAGAAAAGACATAAGTAATAAGAAAATAGTTAGATCAGCTATATTATATAGTAATGAGACATGGACATTGACCAAAAAACATAAGACAAGAATTAATGCAATATAAGTGCGACTCTAACGCAAAATCAAGAATAAAACAAGAGGAGGCAGAAAAAAAAGAAATACACAAACAGAAGCTAGAAATAAGGCCAATAAATGAAAAATTACTAGAAGGTTCGGAGACATGTACAGAATGTCAGATATAAGGCTCATTAAAGCAGTTTACGAAGAGAGTAATCGGGAAAAATGATAGAGGAAGGCCGATAAAGAGGTGAATTGAAGGGATTGAGGAAGGAGCAAAAAGTAGAGAAATAGAGTGAGAAGGTATTAAGTGGGTGCCAGGATAGCAAGGGAGGGAATATATATATATATATATATATATATATATATATATATATATATATATATATATATATATATATATATATATATATATATATATATATATATATGGCAGGACAATCAGTGTAAAAAAAGTACAGTAAAAACATTTTATTTCGTAAGTACCTACTGTTAACTGTGTAATTTCAGTTTGAATATATTTGACGTTGTCATGTTATAGTATGAGTCGGTATGAGTGCTACTATGCTGGTGTTGATAAGAGCACGGAAAATAAGTGAAAGATACTGAAGAATATTTAGAATAATTACTACAATTGTTACTACTACAAAATTTACTACAGGAAAATATATACTAATAAAATATTCCTTTCACATTCCAAAACACATTCAATTTACAGTTTTATTTTATTTAATCTAAAAGTCCGTTATACCGTTAGGTCTAAGACTGTCAGTTTATATTTCATCATATGGTATTTCATGAATTTTTACTCTCCATTAGTCCCTATTTTCTAGGATTTTCCAATAAATTCCTCGTTTTTCTGACGCTTGTCGAACGTGTTCTTCCCTTCTTAATCTTGGGCGTCCAACTTTATTTTTTCCTCGTGTTTTCGCTTCATAGATTTGTTTTGCTAATCTCTCTTGATTCATTCTGTGAATGTGTCTTAACCAGCTCGATTGTCTTTCTTCTATAGATCTTTCTATTTGTTTCGTTTTTAGTGGTTCCATTACTGTCGTATTTCTCACCCTATCCCTTCTTGTAATTCCCTTTTTATTATGCAGGAATTTCATATCTGCAGCTGTAATTCTACTTTTGTCTCTCTTTGTCCAAGATTCGTTGCCGTATATCATTGATCGTCTCACTATTTTTTGATACACCTATACTTTTACCTCCTTTCCCTAGGAATGTTGTTTTTAGTGTGTTGTATAGTTTGCCTGCTTTTCCAATTTTTTTGGTTCATTTCTTCTCTCTTTTTTCATTATATTCTATTATTGAGCCTAAATGCCTACAGTTTTTGACTTGCTCCGTTACCTTCCAATCGAGTACAATTTTATGTTTTATTTTTGTGCCTGCAATTACCATTGTTTTGCTTTTGTCTATATCTATTTCCATGTTTACTATTGTTAGCTCTTCGTTATATATCGCTATGTTATATTGTAGTTTATCTTCAGAATCTACCATTAGGACCATATCATCGGCAATCAGTAATTCTTGTGTTGTCACGGTTTTCATTTTTCTAAAACCTATTTTTGTATTGCAATTTGCTTTGCTATTTTTTACAACTTGGTCAATAACTATTAAAATAACAGTGGACTCAGTACGCAGCCTTGTCTTAGTCCTATTCCTGTCTCAAATTCTGTGGATTTATCGTTATGCGTTCTTAATTTATTCTTGTTATTGTTGTATAAGGCCTTAATAATTTACTTTATCTTCTAGTCCTGTTCTATTTAGACTTTTCCAAACATACCTTCTTTTTACTCGATCAGATCCTTTTTTTCAGGTCAATGAAACAAATAAAGATTTCGGTTTCTTTTCTTAATAGGTTTTCTCCTATTTGTCTAATTATAAATATCAGATCTTGCGTGCTTCTACCCTTTCTAAAACCATGCTGTGGTTCCTCTAATTGTTGCTCCTAATTTTTCTCTCAGGTAAACTTGTTAGTATGATCTCTCTGTAGTCTTTACATTCTTTGATTTCTCCTTTTTTAAACAAGGGCAATATTATTCCCATGTTCCAGTCTGTTACTACTTTCTTATGATATCATTTAGTAGGGACAAAAATTCTTCCTTTGCTATTTCTCCCATATATTTCAGTATTTTTGCTGCGATTTCGTCTTGCCCTGGAGTTCGCAAAAAGCAATAAAAAAAATTATTACCTTCAAAATTATATATTTATTTTTTGTACTTAAAATATAAAATTTAATATATCTATTTATTTTAATCAAATTGAACTACTTTGGCGGGAGTGAACTACTTTGGCGGTACTATTGGCGGGAGTCGGTGCGCTACCTCTGTGTCTCTTCGTGTATCATGATTTTTCCTTGTGTCCTTAAAAAAATGCAATTTTCGATAATGTAAATGTTAAATATTATATTTTAGTTATAATATAAACGTATTTGTGCTGATGTTGCCTCACCAGCATTTTTTGAAATTAAAGTAATAATTTTAAAATAAACTATGCACGAAGTTTTTATCAATTAAAATTAATTATGGTTATTATATGAATGTATGTATTGGAAAATGTCAGAATTAATGTTAGTGTTGGATAGTGAAAGTAAATAGAACACGTTTTTAAGAATGTTATATTTCTTTTGTCGTTAGCGTTTGAAACTTCCAAGTAGGATGTCAACTTGGCCTGGCAAGTATTCTAGCTATTGCAATACAACAAAATGATAAGGATGTTTTTGATGACATAATTAAAGCAAAATCCTTCCATATCCTTCCGTTCTACTTCTCGCCCATATTAACATAGATCCTGCGTATATTAAGTTGCATAACTAATTTCGTTAACAATATATGTACGATGATGGAATGAAAAGTTAAATAATTTTCCGATAGAAGGCTGCGATCGCAAATGTGATTTTATTTCTAAAAATTAGCTTCTTTTTTGTAACACTACATTAATTTCAAGAAAAAAGTGAATTTCGTGTGTTGATTAAACATTGTTTTCTGTTTTGTCGGCGAATGTGCCCCGAAGAAAAAAAGACGCTCCCAGCGGCCGGAAAGGTCATTAGCACTCTTTTCTGGAATTCACAACGTGTTATCTTCATCGACTATTTGGAAAAGGGAAACACGATCTCTGGAGAGCATTATACTGCATTTTTGGTTAAAATTCACGTAAAGTTAATGAAAAAGTTCTTATTTGGCGAAGAAAATGTGCTGTTTCTCAATGAGAATGCACTCGCTTATTGGTCAATTTGGGCTACAAATTGATTTCGTATGCAGTCTGTTTTCCAAACTTCCTCCCCTACAACTTATTTTTCTTTTAAAATATGAATCATTACTGAAACAGTGGACTATTTTATAGAGTTGACAAGTTTTACTTTTTTGAAGGTGAAGAAAGTTGGAAAACTGTTGAACGGAGTTGTTGTTGAACAAGAAAGAATACTTCATTAAAAAGGACCTGATGTTTCACTCTATTCTCGTATATATATATATATATATATATATATATATATATATATATATATATATATATATATATATATATATATATATATATATATATATATAAGAAACAAATTTAAGGATAGATTAATGTCTATCCAGAATTATCATGGACCTGGAGCTTTGGTGTTAACACATAATCCTGCAGCTTATTTCATTAAAAATAACATGGTATTTAGCAGATTATCCTATTTAATTTCTATGACATGTAAATGCATATTATAAGAAATAGAGACATTTTTGTTGACACGAATAACACTAAATGTTGTGAAAATATTTTGCGATAAGATATTATTAATGCTATAATTTTTTGATACTTAAAAAGGTAAGAATGTTTAAGTCGTGTGGCGTCAGATTTATGCTGTGCATTAAAATGGGTAAGGAAGTAGTTCAATTGCTGCAAGATTTTGATTTTTTCTTTCCTTGTTTTACAGTATCCAGTTTCTCTCTTACATCTAACCAAGCAGTACATAACAGATGTTCTTAAGTTTGTTAAATTAGTTTGAATTTCTTTGACTGGGAAATCGATTAAGCATTCTGATACTGATGGCCAATTCAAGTATGTTGTACTTGTTTTTATAATAAGCTATATTTACCATTAGAACGACAGTTCCTGTATGTAAATATATTTCAAGATGTCCATCATGGTATAATATTGAGTAATTATAAGTTTTGCTTCTCTGGCTTTTTTCGATATTTCATTTATTAATTTAATTAAGCAGATATCTTGTAGAAGAGTCTATTATTATTCTATAATATAAGAGTCTATTATTATATTATTATCTATTCTATCTCTAGAAGAGTCCGTCAAGAAATCAACTAAAAAAGTAGTTTTTACTTCCTCTGTACCATATGTCCGTCTTTACAATTTCGTGTTGGTCTGTTATTATCTTAGTTTTTAGTTTTCTATCATATATTATATTTCTATTTTCTGATTTTTCCCTCTTTCTGGATTCTAAGTGATCCCCGTATGCTTCTTTTATTAGTCGATCAATCAATTGTGTGAACGAGGCAAGACTGTATAAGGTAGTTCCTTTTTTTTCCCTTTATTTGGGTTTTTTTGCCAAATAAACCCAAATAAAGGAAAAAATATATATATGAACACGCCACAATCATTCAGACATTACATAGTTCCATTGTCTGTGTATAAAACACCTCCCTCTATTAGACTTGACTCAACTGTTATTTCCCATGTATGTCCCTGTTTTGTTATTATCTTAGTTATTAATTTTCATGACCTTGTTTGTAGATATCATAACTTTTTAGAGTATTTAGATTTTTTATTTTTTCAATTGGTATTTGCCACCGCATACTGGTTTGGAGTATAAACAGGATATGCAGTTTTGTATCATACTGTATTTTTAATAGTTTGAGTTATTATGAGAACTAAATCAATGATGAACCTGCTTGTGTATCTATATGACGTTCCCTTGCTTTGCCCTTTGTGCTATACGTTATTCTTTTCTTAATCGTTGTTGTGAATACATTGTAGAATTTGTTCAAGAAGATTATATTTGTAATTCCTAATAGGATGTAGTGTTTTTTTTAAAGAAAGTTATTATTTTTCCAGTTCTCCATTTTGTTGAAATTTGTTTTGTTTCCTGGATATCTTCTATTACATTTCACCGCCCTATTTGATAAATTCATTATTAAACTTATTTGACCTTTTTGTCTTTTTATAGTTTAAATTATATCATGATTATTCTGATGCATTAATAAAGAGTGTTTATATCAAAATTGTTTAAAATGGTTGCGAAATTATAGGGAACTTGTCCAGGAAATCGGAAACTATTTAGAATTTGAATGAACGTGAATTTCTATAACGGCACATCAGCATGGATAATGTGCCGTAGTTGATGAAAACTTTAACAGAAAGGCGCATTATCAACGAAACAATGAACGAAAATTTACACGGACGTAAAGCGAGACATTTTCGAAAGAGCTTAAGCAAAAGTATAATTTTTAAGTCATAATTTTAATCTTATAGTATAAGTAAATGGTTTGGTTTCTTAAAGATTTATAGATACCTTAAAATATCGATTGAATCGTTGCTACTTGGATAAATCTCAGAAAGCCCGTATTCTGGGAACACACCGAATTGTTCACAAAATACTGCAGAAGTAATAATTGTTTGATTCTTGGTAGATACCGAATTATCTCGCATTTGCAGTAATCTAAAAATATATTTGAAACATAGAATATACATATATTTATAAATTTTTATAAACATTTTTTTAATATTTATTTAACAGTGTGCAACACTAAACCACCACTTTCCAGAGAATATTTAGAATATGAATATACAAAAAAAAAAGATATAATTAAGCACCCCATTAAAATATTTTTCCGTTCTAGACATATACATTAAGGCATCAAAAGTAGATTTTCTAATTTAGTAAATGTATCATAATCCAGGTTACGAACATAAAAAATGGCCCTATAAAAATATCACACAGAACTAAAATTGTGGACTGTTTTTGTTCTCGATGTAAAAATATAGAATGTGAACATTTAGAATAGTTTGTTTGGTATATCTGATCAGATAATCATTTTTTGTACTAATACGAGGTGTTTAAATAAAATGACTGGCCGATTTTTTAAGATTTGGATTATGATTATTAATTTTTAGGGTGATCTTTTTAGTTTATTTCAACTTCCGATACGGGTCGCTGTCAAACGAATTGAGAGTTTGCATTCAGGTCTTTAAATCTGTGTTTCAATAGTCTGGCAAATTATCACGGATACACCTGTACGTTTCTGGTACATAGTTAGGTACATTGTTTCGGAAATTTTTATCACCTCTCGAAGAGATATAAAAACGAAAAAACGGCAGCTAGACCCACCTTTTTGTCAGACTGTTTTCTCGTCTCTTTGGCCACTTTTGCTTTTTGAGATAGTTACTGGTTACTGATAAGCAATAAGCTTATACATAAAGAACTAAAGAATTAGTTATCAGTAAAACAAACCAAAAAGTGCTAACGTGGATAAGGCAGTCTTCGAACCGTTGAGGTGGACGAACACTTTACGCTCCCTGAGCGGTCAATATTAATTGAAATACGGGGACCGAGCGATAAATCCTTCTGATATTGTCAGAAGAGCTAACTGATGAAGGAAAGAGGAGGGACGAAAAATGGACTGATGATGATGATGATGAAGGCTTTAAAAGAAGCAAAAAACGGGAAGAACACCAGTGAAGAGAAACGAGGGAGAAAAAATAGATAAGAAAATGAGAATACTTATGCAATTGGCGTAAGATGTGAAGGACATAAAGAGCGAGAGCAGATGAGATATGCAGAGTAATAAAGAAATAAAAATAAAATAGTAATAAATAAAGAGTTAACAAATGAAAATAAGGTTATTAAAAAAGAAAATGAGCAAATAAAAAATGAATTACAGGAAGTAAATAGCAGAGTGGATTACCTAGGGAAAGATCAGAAGAAAGATTATGTGGTGATTACAGGCCTAAAAATGGATCTGATGACCCGGATGTCTTAAAGGTATGCATTCAAAATATATTAAAAGAAGCTTTAGATATCCAAGTTGGAATAAAAAGAGCTCTCAAATTAGGAGAAAAACATGCCTGTTACCATTAGAAAATGCCGAGGAAAAGAGGAAACTAATGAAAAAAATAGTAATTTTAAAAGTGCATAATCTTCGATGTTTTCCCTCCCTTTTTGTTTGGTTTCTTAAATAGCTAATTCATCTATTTTATACTGTTTAATAATAATTTTTAGGGAAAAAAATGACATAAATAACGATTTGACCAATTGCGAAACAAAGATGCAAGAGAAGATAAAGAAAAAATATCAAGAAGCAAGGGACCAGAAAAGGGTAGTGAAGAAGGGTGTTCGAAAATTGGAAATAGATGGGAGTGTATGGAGGTGGAACAGGGCGGAAGCAAAGCTGGACCAACCAACAAACTAGGACATAATGAGAAAGGAGGAACAAGAAGTAAAAAAGGTTATAAAATAACAGAAAAAATAAACGGGAACAATCACAGAATATAGTTAGAATTGGAACTTGGAAGGTGAGGAGCACTTTCGAAATCGGGGCAGTAAAGAATATAGTGAATACAATGAAACGGTATAAAATAGATGAATTAGCTATTTAAGAAACGAAACAAAAAGGGAAGGAAAACATCGACGGTGCATTTTTTAATAGTGTAGGGGAAGACAGAATGCTTGGAACAGGGTTGGTTCATAATCAGCAAAAAAAGAAAGGCAGCGTAGTGTACTTTGAGGCCGCATCGGACAGAATCTGCAAACTTAGGCTAAGAGGTAAGTTTAGAAAATTATGCTTGTTAAATGTTCATGTCCCTTTTAATAAACAATAGCATCCTAAAATACAAAGTGAAGGTAATATTAGGAGATTTAAATGCCTAAGTAGGATACGAGTATATTCACATCAGAATAATCGGTAGTAAGGGCAGACACAGGGAGAGTAATGAAAACGGAAGAATGGTGATAGGATTTGTATAGGAGAATGACATGAGAATAATGAGCACAAGTCTTGATCATAAGGCAATATATAAAGAAACATGGGTAGCACCCGCCTGTAGAACGAAAAATCAAATTGAGAATGTAACAATAGAAAGAAATCACGCAAAGCTAGTAAAAGATGTCAAGAGCTATAAAAGAGCTGATGCGGACTCTGATCACTGTCTGGTGATAACGAACATCAAGGGAGAGATGCCAACAAAAAGTCAGCGACTAAAAGAAATTCAAAAATTTTTTGGAAGAAAATTAAAAGATGCCTCTAGGGTCCGGCAATTTGAAGAAACAATGACTAAAAATATTCTAAGCAGACTAAGACAAGATGACATTGAGAGGGAAACCTGTACAAAACAACCAAAGTACGTTAAAAGCAAGGATGGATACTTAGTAGGATATATCTAAGGAAAATGAGGCAGACGAAGAAAACATTTTGAGGACCTGTTAAAGGGTGAAATTACGAAAAACGAAGAAGACGAAACGGTGGGGCCAGAATGAGAATGAGTTGGATCAAGTGGCAAAATTCCTTTCCGAAGAAGAAATAGAAGAAATAATAAAGAACCTGAAAAACAACAAAAGCGCAGGAATCAATAGCATAACAGTGAAGATAATTAACCACGGAGGGAAAACATTATTTGCAATGTTATATGGACTGATAAAGCGGACATAGGAGGAAGAAAAAATGCTAGACAGTTGGAGGGAGGTTATAATATACCACATATATAAGAAAGGTGATAAAACAGAATGCTCAAATCATAGGAGAATCACATTACTCAATGTAGCCTATAAGGTTATTACAAGAGCTATGAGAAGCAGACTTGAAATATCGGAGACTTTAAACGGACAAGTGGGAGAATACGAAGGAGAGTTTAAAAAAGGTAAATCCACTACTGATCAGATCTTTGTCCTGAAAATGTTTCAAAACAATACGTATGAAGGTAAACTCAACTTGAAGTTATTGTTCATCGACTTCAAACAAGTCTATGCCTCCGTTATCAGAAGGAAGTTGTACCAAGCATTGAACGTGCTCCAAGTCCCGAAGAAGATCATTTAAATGACAAAGATGACATTAAGGAAAACAGAATACAGAGTGGTGGTGCAGAGTGCCTTTCCACAGAAAAATTTGAAGTGAGAAAAATACTGTGCTAGAGGTAATACTCCGAGAGAGCGGAATAAGAGCAGAGGAACAATTTTCATTAGCAAGAGCTAAATATTAGCATACGTAGATGACGTAGTACTAGATATTTTTAGACTGTTTATGAATATGGCCTGCACATTTCTTGAGATGGGAGAGGACGTGAATGATGCCGAACAAGTTATGATTAAAACGGAACAAAACAATCATTATACATTTAAAAGAGTCAAATAATTTGAGTATTTGGGAGTTACCATAAACAGCGAAGGCGATGAAATAAAGGAAATTGGAAAAAGGATGGCAAGGGAAATAAAAATAATAACAACAAAATAAGGATACAAAAATAACATTATCAGCAAAGTTAAAGTTGTACAGAACAGTTATTTAACCCACGGTATTATCTGGCTCCGAATGTTGGGTAATGAATAAACTAAAAAAAGAAAAATGAATGTCTTGGAGCGAAGAGAACTGAGTGGAGTGGTACTTTGGTGGAGTGCAAGTACAGGAGACAATATGGAGAAGAAGAACCAATGCAGAAATTAAACTTCTATACGAAAAACCATCTATAAGTTAGATCGTTGGGTCTTCTAGACTGCAGTGGTTGGGTCACGTATTAAGAATGTCAGATAGTAGATGGGCAAAACAAACATTGTCAAGAGGAGATAAACGATGAAGAGGACGACCAAGAAGGAAGTGGCTGGAGACATGCAAGGAATATTTAGGTTCAGCAAGGGTAGGAGCATGGCAGGATGGCAGGTAGGAGGATGGCAGGCGAAGCCATGGATCTTTAAAGCCTGTCGACCGGCTTTATTATTATAATCCAATTACTAAGCTTCTTGATGATGGCATTAACTTTTTTGTCATTAATAAAATGTTTTTGTTACGGCCTTGTAAACTCGTATTCAAGTCATTCAAATGTGATAATATATAACTCAAGTAAGCCAACTGTTAAAAAGTTTCTCCATCTTGTAAAAATCCTCAAAATGAGCAATTTTTATTTGTAAAAAATATTTTCAATTCATCTCGTAATTCAAAAAGCCTCTTTAGAACTTTTCCTCGCGAGAACCATCTAACTGCAATATGAAAAAGCAGTGAGTCGTATTTGGCACTCATTTC
The DNA here is from genome assembly GCA_031761425.1 of Cosmopolites sordidus. Lineage (NCBI taxonomy): Eukaryota > Metazoa > Arthropoda > Insecta > Coleoptera > Curculionidae > Cosmopolites > Cosmopolites sordidus. The sequence continues at coordinate 84,792 of JARFXV010002147.1, read as the reverse complement.
TTCGCACAATGTGGAAAGCAATCTAGTCTGTAATGGTCGGCTTTAATAAAATTAACAATTTTTACGGCTTCTGACACGGCTTCTGACACAACATTTTGTATTAATTATCTGGAAATATTTTTTGTAGCAAGCGCATTTCTATGAAGAAAGCAGTGTGTCCATTCCATATACGGCATAATGTCCTTTAATTTTACTATCATACCACTGTTCTTCCTCGTTGACGCTTTCCCACCATCAGTACATACCGCAATGCATTTATTAAAGTCCAAGTTTTTGTTTTGTGTTGCATCAATAAAAACTTTAGAGTCCTTCGCCAGTTGCACGACCAGGGATTGATTTGCAAAATAGCATATTTTCTTTAATTGACCCCTCGTATTTGTATCGGACAAAACACAAAAATTGCGCCAAATTCAACACGTGGGTTGACTCGTAAGCTGAATCAGTTGACTTAATTTAACCTTTTCAATTATTTGATAGTGAACATCATTTGTCATTTCATCAATACGTCTCGATTTTGTGTCATATGAAAGTGGTATAGTTTTCAACTTTTTTGCTTCTTTCGGACTTATCATCACATTGAAAATGAGCTTTTTCTCAATCGAGTGGGATTTAGACCCCTTGGCCACTCTTAATGCTTTTTAAACATGTTTCATTGTACAATCTGATCTTTTTCTTTAGTGTTTCACTAGATGTAGGCCGTGCATTTGGTTTTGTCACAAATTTGCCTATTTTATTTAATATTATTAATTTATTTCATTTCCACACTGTTGTTAATTTATTTAGAAATGACTGAGAAAATAAATCATAGTATTTAACACTGGGTGGAGAACACTGGGGAAGAAATGAAATCGTAGTACTTGTTTTCGTAAAAATGTAATTAACAATGAAACTCTTCGTTTTGTTTGTTTGTTTTTATTATCAAAGCGCATAGCTTGCACGAACCAACTTAAGCGCGCTCGGGACGAATGATCAATTTCGCATGTGCGGGCGGGTGGCGCGAGGTGCGTGGCCGGGGCATTTTACAAGTACAAGGCAAACTGGTACAAGTAATATAAAAACAAGGGGTTACACAAGTCTTGTAGTTTGGTATTAGTTGATGTGTGCGGTAAACATGTGAATACGATCGTAGGAGTTTATAAGCCATCAAAAAATAAAAACTATTCTTCATAAATCACGATACTGAAAAAAGGACGAATCGTTGCCGTGTTAACCGGCCGACATAAAATTTTAATAAATGTCAAATTAAAATATTGTAGTGAGGGGGTTGCAATACTTTTTACTTAACTTTTTGGTTATTTAGTGGGTTGCGGCACTAAAAGGGATGAGAAATGATGCATTAGACTGTTGACCACTAGGCGGTTGACCGAAACCGACACCAGGTTGCGTCAACCTCTGAAAAACCAACATTTAGCCAGCCAAGCCCCATCAGACTGACTCATTGACCGATTTCCAGCTGGACAATTACCATCACATTGAGCCCTTATTGGAAACCAGAGTATTCAGAGTATTAGTCAGTATCGACCACCCCAAAAATACCCTCTGGTGCCATCTGCAACTTTCCCATTTGTACCAGCTACTTCCAAGTTTGGGCCTTTGGACATACCGACAATCACCAAGGAGCCACCGTAAAGAAAATTGGTGGTGCTCAAGAAGGGTAAGTAGAAGATCAGGAGCACACGACATATTAAGCAACACAGAAATTGCTATATATTGCTATATTAAGCTTGGTGTTAACTTGCTGAAATATGAAATTTGGATGAGTGAGAAATATAACGGATATTAGATAAATGTCATCCAATGGTTCGTAGAGGTAACCTATTTCTGAATTATATAGCCCCAGTGCAATATTTCCTGGCCTGGTGGTTATTTTAATAGAAAAGCTAAATATTTTCCTTTTATCCAGAAGACGTTATGACCCTTCTATATCAATTTTGAAGATCTAAACGAAATCAGACTCAAATCAAGACTAAAGCAAACAGAGTTCCATTACAGGTTCCATTCTATCCTAGTTCGGCACCATTTTAAGCGACGGGTCTTCTTGTGCGTTGTAAGACAAAGCAGTTAATACGAGGGTCGCTATTTATGTATTCGAAATTGGCAATGGTGTTGCTAGGCACTATCTAACATATATATCGTAAAGTTTAACATTGTTGGCTGTATACGTTCTCAGAACGTTTTGTCGTATGGACGCTATTTCTCCGTTTAACTTGAAAATGTCATCTCAGTCAAAAAATGGAATAAACTCGTGAGAATGTTCGTGCGATGATTTAATACGACTTTCGACGTGGATTATCTCAACAATAGTGCATTGATCAACTCACTTCGATTTTTGGCGATGAAGCACCATCTAATACTACTGAATCACTGGTTTAGTGAATTAAATCGTCCAAAATCGGTTGTTATGCCAGAAAACATCGATACTGTGCGCGAACTGATAAACCAAGAGCGTCATGTGACATACCGTGAGATTGAGGCATCCCTGAGCATTAGTATGACAAGCATACGCAAGATTTTATATGAACATTTAGCCGTTGGAGTTCGCATAATTTGACAATCGCTAAAAAAAAGGTTCGTGTCGATTGGTGCAAAGAAATACTCAAAAAATACAATTGTTGTGAGTCAAAAGCCGCGTATAACATTTACACAGGTGACAAATCTTATGAGGTGACAAATCCGTATGAGCCTGAAAATAAACAGCGGTTGATTGTATGGGTCTTTCAAAATAAACCAAACCCAATAAAAGTTGTTCTCTCAAGAAGTACTTTGAAGCAAATGGTCGCCTGTTTGTTTGGGATAAATGGGCATGTGACTATAATGCCACTAGAGAATCGTAAAACGGCCAAATTTGTCTTTGAAGAAATAAAAAAGCAATCGGTTACGCAGGATAATTCGTTACCATGACAATGCGAGCTCTCACAGTATTTGACCGGTCAAAATATCGAATTGATGGGCCATCCGCCGTACAGTCCTGATTTGCCATCCAATGATTTTTTTTCTGTTCTTGAGTAATAAACTACGCGATCAATGATTTTCGACGTCCGAAGAAACGGTTGATGCGTTCAAAATTAATGTTTTGGAGATACCTCAATTGGAATGCAAAAAGTGCTATGAAAATTGGTTCAAACCTATGCAAAAGTGTATCGATCATTGCGGAGAATATTTTGAAAAACAATAAAACCATTTTCAATGATAAATAGTTGTTTTTATTAATTATTCCGGATACATAAATAGCAACACTCGTAAGGTCGATAAGCACGCATACCTACCGAAAGTAAATGTCGATTACCAGTTATCCTTGAAATATACCTACCTGTATCAATAACAAAAGCATCATATAATTTTTGAACATTTTCATGACAATTTCTTATACCAAGGAGTCCCAGATGCAATTCGACATATCTATGTATACTTCTAGGACGTTTTGGTTGATGGTTATTCTCATCTGCTTCTGAGTCCGATCGGTGTTATTCCATACGTGTTCTATTGGTGATACATCTAGAAATGTTCTGAGCTACTCGAGTGTCGATATAGTAAACTCTTCTTAGTAAAATCTACACTGGATGACAAGTTGTTACGATCTAAAAGTTAAATTATTCGGGGGAAGCTATATTTTTGATGACGGTTGTACGGTTCTGGTATTTGCATTGTTAGTTTGGAAATTTCCAGCTGTCCTCACTTCTCGATGAGATATAAAGACGAAAAAAGGGCAGCTAGACACTCTCTTTTAACAGTTTTTTTTATAATCTCTAATATCAAATCTCCAATCTCTAATCGGCCGTTTAATCCTAAGATCATCTTATGGATGTCCTCATAATGGTAGAAGGAGTAATATCCAATCGGCTTGCTATAACGAAAACTTAAATCTGCTTCTTTCATACCAATAGCTAATTCTCTTTCAAATTTGGTTAATTGTCTAAATTTCAAAAAATAATTCCATTAAGTTCTTCAATAATACAAGAACATCAATTCTTCTATTGGAACTTTTAACCTGAAATACTAAACTCGAAGAGATTTATCAGTAAAGACCAAATCATTTTATTTAACTTTTCAACCCGCCGCGATTCAATCTTGAATCATTTTCTGATTATGTTAACATTGTTAGGCAAACACGCGTCGAGAAGTTAAATAAAGTTATTTGATCTTTAGTGTTAATTCTCTTCAAGTTTAATACTTCACACCGAAGGTTCCAATAGAAGAACTAATGTTCTCGTATTATTGTGTATTTATATATATATATATATATATATATATATATATATATATATATATATATATATATATATATATATATATATATATATATATATATATATATATATATATACGTGCGTGCGTGCGTGCGTGCGTGCGTGCGTGCGTGTGCGTGTGTGTGTGTGTGTGTGTGTGTGTGTGTGTGTGTGTGTGTGTGTGTGTGTGTGTGTGTGTGTGTGTGTGTGTGTGTAACAAATATATTCGTTGAAGAATTTTTCTGAGTGGTGTACATGCGTTGGTGTGTTTCTTTTTCGAAAAGATTCTTTTTAACTACTCAGAAGTATTTGGGTTTTTACGACGTTTCGACGAGATCACACTCGTCCTTTTTAAGATGTCAAGTCCTCTGATCCAAAGAAGCTGGGTCAATTTCTTGTTGCAAAAACCCAAATACTTCTCAGTAATTAAAAAACACCTTTTACAAAAAGAAACGCACCAACGAATGTACAGCAGAAAATTTTTCAGCTTGCATGTATAGCATTTGTGAAGCATTAAATATAAACATAAATTTTTCGTAACCCAGACCCAACTGTTCTTAATTCTCATCTTTGCCAAATTTGAATTTTGTTCAAGAAATATTTAAAGGGGGTAAGTTTATGTTAAGAAACTCTTACAGTCATTACGAAGTGTCATTAATTAGATTTTAAGCCTATAAATAATTTATGTAATCAAGAATGGAAACGAACCTTTAAATAAATAAAGAACCGCCTCTGCTTCTCAGAGAATAAAGAGAATTACTTTTGATTCCAAAAGAAATTCACTGAGAATTATCTGGCAGTTTTCCCACTTTGCTTTCTGTCGCGGTTTGTCGGGAGAGCTAGATTTTCGTTTAATTAACTCTCCCACGGCATTTGTCTTTTATTTTGTTTTAAAACTTTTACAAAGTCGTTTCAATAACTTATCAGGATTAGTTAAGAAAATAATAATATTTGTAGTAATTCCCATTAGAAAACGTTATTTTGTTTTTAATTCAATAAGATAATACAATAATATTGCAGTGAGGCGTTCTACAAAGATCATGAGTAAGATAAATACTTGTCTATGTTTATTAATATGTACACGACTGTGGAATAAACTGTGAATTTTAAACGTTGTATTACGTACACTAACTTTTCAAATGGATCACAACACATTTTTGTTTAATGTAAAATATAACACTTGTTTTGAGCCCAGAATTGGTAAATTACTAATTTCTGTATGAAATTGTAGGGTTTTTTTTTAAATTACGTGTGGTTTAATTTACTTGAAATCGGTGGAAATTGATTGATAGTTTTTTAAAATTTAAGTCTTGTCTAGTTTTATTTAGTGTCTATCTAATCCAGAACTTTACATTTACCCAATTAAAGTACGGGAGACCGCATGAACATTAACACGAACAAGGTTCCGAACTAGGGACGATTGGATTTCTAGGCGAGTGACTAGCCTACCTGACCACAGCGAACGGTGAAGTGATAGTGATAAAGAGTTTATTATATAGGGAATTATTTTGTAGAATATATTATTATAAACAAAGCTATTCTGTTTAAATTATACTACTTACACTATAACTTATACTTACACTATAACTATTATGGATTGAGTCTTCTTCAATAGGAGATATTTATACTGGATGTTTCAAAAGGGTAGATCATATCTTCTATATATATATATATATATATATATATATATATATATATATATATATATATATATATATATATATATATATATTTTTTTTTTTTTTTCTATTCAAAATTATTTTTTTATAAGCTATTTTTGAAGTGTGTTTGTGTTGTGTACTTTTGTTCTATTGTCGTTAATATTTCAATAACGGTAGTGTTATATATACACTTTGAAATATCTTTTCAAAATAAAATAATTATAATAAGATTGTGACTGTGTATATCGAACGAATATTTTGATTAGAAAAATAACTATTGAGAAATAACAATGAAGAGACTGTTCATAAATTAGAGGCTATTATTGACTATAATGTAGTTTTATTCATGGAGTTTATTTGGAGTTATTTTATTCATGGAGTTTATTTATTCATGGAGTAGTTTTATTCACCGATCCGGAGCTCGGCTGATGACGACTGAAAGGTTAGAAACCGGCCTCGAGAGACACGTGACGTCATATGGTGGATAGTTGGGCGAAGACGATCGGTGGCACCACGTGGAGAAAGGGTGAAAGATTTCTGTAATATTTTCCTCCACGGCTCCGTTACGCTACCTTGTGGGCATACCTGGTACTATACCTGAGGTTCCAGGCAGAATGTTACGAGCGGTCCTGACTGCTACGAGCATTTGCCGTATGATGGCGTGAGTTGTGTGCGATCACGACCCGTCATTAAAATGGCCAGTTAACCTGGCCTGGCCCCGATCGTCTCACCCAACTGTTTTTCTTGCGTTCGTCTAGAGCTCGGCTGATGACGGCTAAAAGGCTAGAAACTGGTCCCGAGAGACACGTGACGTCGTATGGTGGACAGTTGGGCCAAGGCGATAGGTGGCACCACGTGGAGAAAGGGTGAAATTATTTCTGTATATATATATATATATATATATATATATATATATATATATATATATATATATATATATATATATATATATATATATATATATATATATATATATATATATATATATATATATATATATATATATATATATATATATATATATATATATATATATAGAATATATATATATATATATATATATATATATATATATATATATATATATATATATATATATATATATATACAAAACACAGAGGGAGAGAAAAGAACAGGAGCCACAAGACTAACAGACAATTTAGAAGAACTAATACCAATTCTTAAACAGAATGCAAAAGATCTAGCCCCATTAAATCCGCGGAAGAGACATGCCTGGTGGAACTCTGATTGTGACAAAATGCATGAGGAGAGACATCAAGCTTGGTTGAAATTTCAAACTCACAAAACAGAAGAAAACGCCACTAACCTCAAGAATGTCAGAAAAGAATTCACCAAAATCATTAAAAAAATTAAGCGACAGTATCAAAAAGATTTAATAAACTCAATAGAGGAAAATTATTATAAAACAAATTCGAGAGATTATTACAAGGCCTTTGATAAACAACTGCAAAAATACAACCCCCCTACATTATTGTTGAAAAATATGGATGGAAAAACAGCACATAATAATAAGGAAAATGCAGAGATCATGGCAGAAGCATTTAACAAGCTCTTGAACTGTGATAAACCTGAGGAACTTTTATCTATTGATACACAGACCCCTATAAAAACTAAACCGGAAAATATAAACCCACCTACAGCAAAAGAAGTTGAAACAGCACTTAAGGAAATGAAAAACTACAAAGCATGTGGTGAAGACCAGGTTTTTGCAGAGATGTGGAAATACGCCGGAAGTACAACCCAGACCTCCCTCTATATGATATTAAATAAGGTTTGGATATCAGAAAAGTTCCCGGAACAATGGACAACAGCTATAATCAACCCACTTCATAAGAAAGGTGATAGAAGTAATCCAGACAACTACAGAGGTATTTCCTTACTAGACGGCACATATAAGATTTTCTCTAAGATACTATATAATCGGATTAAACAACAACTAGATCAAGAGCTAGGTGAATACCAAGGAGGCTTCAGACCTTGGAGAAGCTGCACAGAACAAATAATTACTTTGAAGCTAGTCATGACATATTATAGAAAACGAAACAACCCCCTTTGGATAACGTTTATAGATTTCAGGAAAGCATACGACTCCATCCACAGACCATCGTTATTAAAAATTTTAAGACATTTTGGACTTCACCCAAAACTGATCAAATTGATAGAACTTACTCTAACTAATACAATTTCTAAAATTAAGTTCAGAGGAGAACTTTCTGAACCATTCTTGGTAAAAACTGGTTTGAGACAGGGTGACGGATTATCACCTCTTCTTTTTAACTGTGCACTGGAGTATATAATGAAAGAATGGTACAAGAACAACCCAAAAAATATAAAAATTGGAACCAAAAAGGACAACATACATTTGAATTGTCTAGGGTTTGCTGATGACCTAGCTCTTCTGGCCAATAACATTCAGGAAACAAAACAACAAATAAAATCTTTACAGGAAATAGCTCAGAATATTGGTTTGAAAATTTCATTTGAAAAAACAGAAATCATGTCAACTCAACTTCCATTAGTAAACAAAATTGAACTGGGTAGCCAAGAGATAAAAATTGTGGAAAGATTTAAATATTTAGGTGAAATAATCACATACAATTTGAATGAAAAACCAGCATGGCAAAGTAGAATAGATAGACTGGTTAGAGCACAGCATGTGATCAAGAACACATACAACAAAAGATGTCTCTCAATAGCAACCAAATTAAAACACTACAAAACGGTCACTCAACCTCAAATTACATATGCATGTGAAACAATATTCAAAACAACAAACACCGTTGCAATAGATGGAATACTAAAGACAGAGAGGAGAATAGTGAGAACTTGTTTGAATAAAAATTATCAAGTAAATGGAGTCTGGAGACTGGCTTCCAATGAAACCGTCTATAAGGAAATAGAACCAGTGACGAGCACTATGAGAAAGAAGCGAATATCTTTCTTGGGGCATCTAGTAAGGACACCGGAAAGTAGAATCAGTAGGAGAATAATAGAGAAATTTTGGAATAGTAAGAGCAATATTAGATGGATCACAGAACTTAAGGAAGACATGAGAGAGTTGCACATCACAATGGAAGATTTAAGGTGCAAGTCAGATGCACTTAAGATATTGCAGGACAAACACACAGCACTACAGGCAAGGATCAACAGACAGAGGACAGGAAGAGTGATTCCGGAGGAGGAAAGGAAATTACGATCAGAGTGGATGAAGAAGTATTGGGCTGAGAAGAAAAAAAAGGACCTGAACCATAACTTGACTAGAGTGGTCCTATGCAGACCATAAAGTTAAAATAAATAAATTTGTGTCGCATTTAAGATGAAGTCACCACCACATTTTCGCTATTTGAAGGAATACAAATTTGAATTTTTGCACAGTTAGACAGATTGATGGGTGGCGTTTTTTAAGATACTCAACTGAAATCTGAACTTTAAACTAAGCCTACTACGAATTGACAAACAGGGTCAATTCTCGATATTTTGCTTCACGTTAGATATATCGAAAAAAGTTATTTGAAAAAGTTGTTCAGGATGTTATTCTAACTCTACATACCAAGTTTCATGACAAAATTAGCATTTTTAATTTTGTCATTATTTTGGTCTATACACAAAATTATTACAACAGAATCGTAAATGAATCGAAAAATGTATTCGAATAGACGGAGGACTAGTTGTGAGAGATCACATTTGATAGTTATGAAAATTATTGTTATATACTATATACTTTTTCCTAAATTTGATCAATTACCAAAAATTGTTTTCCAATAATAATAAAATAATTACTCCTTTGTGAGTGCAATTTATTTTACTGAAGTATTTGAATACATGACACTATTGACAATGTGTCAAGTTTTTACTCACCATGGTACACTTATTATCAAATTAAACAAATAAACTTGTAATAATTTTGTGTAGACCAAAATAATGAAAAAATTAAAAATGCGAATTTTATCATGAAACTCGGTATATAGGGTTATAATAATATTTCGAACAATTTTTTCTAATAACCTTCTTCGATATCTCTAACGCGAAGCAAAATATTCAGGATTGACCTTGTTTGTAAATTCATAGTAGGCTGAGTTTAAAGTTCAGGTTCAGTTGAGTATCTTAAAAAATGTGACCCATCCACCTGTATGACTGCAAAAATCAAATCTGTATTCCTTCAAATAGCGGAGATATGGGGGTGTCTTCATCTTAAATGCGACACACTGTATATATGTATTACAAGACGAGACAGAAAGTCCTGCGCATGGATCAGGGAACAAACGAAAGTCTGTGACATCATTGGAAGAGTAAAGTGATTGAAATGAAGATGGGCAGGCCATATACCGAGGCGATGGGATGACAAATGGACCAAGGCAATCCTGGAGTGGATACCGCTTGATCGCAAACGTCCGCGAAGAAGATCGAAAGCATATATGTATAAAGTATATATGTGATACATACGTCTTATAAACTATTCAAAAAGTGAAAATTAATATTTTGTTGGTAATTGTTTATTACAAATTTACATGTTTTAAACGGCGAGTCATCGATTCAACTAACTTTTGGCAAAATTTGGGTGCTCGTTTTGTTCACTCTTCCTGAAGATTCAGTTTTAATTGCTTAATATTACACATTTGATTACTTCTAATATAATAAATGGTATAAAGTAATAAATGGTACCATTAATGTTCAGTCACATTTAGGTTGGGTGTTTCCATAACTTTGGGACAGTTATAAAACAACCAGGTTTTAATTTTCACAGCTTTGTGGTTGGGATCATTGTCTTGGTAAAAGATAAATCTTTCTTTTATTTCCAATTTTTGAGCAATTATGTTCAGGTTTTGTCTTAAGATGTCAAGATACACATTTTAGTTTATAGCCCCTTCACAAAAATATATATGCTACCAGGGCCTTTGCGGACATGTAGCCCCATGCCATTACGGAGCCGTGAACATGTTTTACCGTCACTCGAAATTTCTTAGATTTTAGTGTTTGATTAGGCTTTCTCCGCACCCTATGTATTGCGTCAGAACCAAAAATGTCGAATTTACTCTCGTCCCCGAATATCATGTTTTTCCAAAAGGTAAAATACTTACCTCTGTGCCCTTCAACAAATGCAAGGCTTTTGATTTTGTTCGCCTTGGTTACATAGAGCTTTTTTCGTGCTACTCTACCATGTAAGTTGTTTCTACGTAATACATTGCTAATTGTTTGGGGATTGACTTTTTTCTTTAAATGAATTTCTACCTCTTTTGCTAATTTAGGAGCTGGCAATTTGGGATTATTAGCAACTTTGTGTATAATCCAACACTCATCGTACATATTAAATGTTTTTCTTGTAGAATTCCTTACTTTATTTTTTATCCGATGGTAATTGTTATAACGTGTTATAATGGTTTGTACTATATTGTAGGGTATATTAATAATTTTTTCGATTTCCCGATAAGAATTTTCAATTTTGTAATGGTGTATCGCCGATTCTCTCTCTCTCTCTGTTACACTTGTTTGGCACCTTTAACGCCCCATTTCATTAAAGATGCAGAAATTTGAAACTTACAATTTTATTAAAACTACACTATACTGTAATAAATTGAATTCGGAACTGGAGAACTAAGGCAAGATTTATTATTTAAATTAATTGGCGTTTTACGAGTTTCTATTTGGGACGGTGTACAATTTTTTCCAACAAGTATGTTATTGTAGGAATTTCTGATAAAAAAACTTTCATCTATAACAGCCATTTCCAACCTTTTCTCAACGCCGGACTCCTAAGAGAGTCTAGTATGACCGGCACGGACCCCTTAATAATAAAAACAAAAACAATGACTCGACCACGCTACTATCTATGCTTTCGTAGCCTCTATCTATATTTTCGCAATTTTTACTTTTATTTTTATTTGTATATTTGGCTAGATATATTGACTGTATATTTGGCGGACCCCCAGGGGTCCGCGGACTTCATCTTAGGAAACCCTGATCTATAGCCATCCTTCTCTAATTGTACAAAGAAAAATCTAAAAGGGTTGTTGTTTAAAAAAAATAATCATTTATTTGAAGAATTTTCAAGCGTTCAAGTTTCAGTTTGATATATTATTAAGATAATTCTTATTAATTATAAAATAATTTAAAAAAAAATACATTTTTAAATTATAGGATATGGAAAAATTTAATAGGCAATATTTTTAAAATGTATTTAATGGAAATATTTACTGTAAGGAAGTACACACGGTTGATACACTTTTGCAAAATAAAACATTATATATTTTTAGTAACTTTATTTTTTGTATATAATTATATATTACATTTTGGCAATTTACATTAAAACTTTCCTACTTATAAAGCATACAATTGACGGCTAAGTTTATTATTTGTTTTTCTACAATAAAATTTACAGTTTCTACGTTGCTTTGCACGTTGAAGTTTTTATTAAAAAATTTACTTCTTTATTTGTGGAATATACCTTTGTTTAAAGAAACTGTCACTTTTATTGCAAAAAACTATTACTTGTATCATTTTCAAGCACAGTCATTACTTGGGTTAATTAAATTTTTTGTGATACCTCAAAACTGAAAGGAACTGAAATACATACATTTATTAATTTAGATTTTCTGTATAGTATATTTTTGGACATTTCTGTTATTGTTTATTTGTCACATCCAAAAGGAACTCTCTGATTAAATATAAAAGACTTCAGATTGGGGAAAAAGCTCTATTTTTATATTTAACATTGATAGTTCCCATTGAAGAAACCTATTTATTATTTACATATTTCACTAAAATTCTAATAATTTAATAGCTGCTCTATTTCTTTTTATAAAATAGTTGCAAACATTTTCTCAGTTATTGCTAGTTATTTTATACACAATCGTTTCAGCTTATATAGTAATAGTTATATATTTACAATTTTTTTTTAGTAATATCAGTAAATATTCTAGTGAAAGGAAATAAGCAACTACTACGAGTTTTGATTTAATTCGTTTTATGAATATATGTTTAAAAGCAATGAAATTTTTTCCATATATAAAATAATCCACTAGAATGTTTACGTTGCATATTTTCAGACAAAAATGTAGAGTTGTTTCAAATCAACACTTTTTAAGACCAGGCCACAATACAAAACAAAGATCTCACAAATCATTTATTGGATTTTAAAAACAATGAGTACTTATTTTATTAAAAAGTCAAATATAAAGTTACTGTTTTGAAACTGTATTTTATAATAATAAAATGATAATAAAAGTAACCAAAAAAATTAAAAGAATATGAATAGAAGCACAAATGATTGAGAACATATACATGAACCTGTTAATAATTAGTATATTGTCCATATATTTTGAATAGAAAAATAACAACATAATATATAAGGGTGGCACTCCTTTATAATGATATTCATATTATCAAGATTGATTAGCGTTGACTTGACGATGACTGCAAATCTGGGCGGGCAGAAGAAATAAAACCAATTAATAGTTATTAACCTTCATAAACACGAGCGGGGTTCAGGTGCACGCCAGGCATCAATTTTTGAGAATAAATTCTAAAATAATTTTATTATTAATTATCATTAATTTCCTCTTAGCATTTATCAAAGACATATTCTTACTGTAGCACAAAAAATATGTAATTATTTGCTTTTTTTTTGAACAAGTTATAGTTAGTTTTATTGCTTGGGGTACAGTTGCACCCCGATCGGTAGTTAACGTCAGATATATTATTTGCTTACTTTAACGACCAAATGGGGTGCAAACATGCCCCAGTTAAATATAATGACGGGTATTTCCCGTATCGTACCTCGGCCCAGCGGCTTCGGGGATTTCCTAGTTATTTTACAGTATGTTTGATTTTGCGTGGATGTCGGTATACATCTTACGCATATATGAAAAAAAGTAAACCATCTAGATTTCGAAATGGAAAAAGCTGACCGATGAAGAACTACTGCAATATTCGAAAGAGATGGTTGTAATAGTGATTTTGATGATTTGGCATTAGTGGACAGTGCTAGTATTATCGTAATAAGCCATTCTATAAATTTAAATAGCGGTGACACAAAATATATTTCTAAAGATGGTAGTGTGTGGGTAAAAAATAAATTCAATTTATGACAAGAGAAAAGAGAGTACAACATAAAATACAAACAGTTCCAGCAGGTTTATATATGTATTATATTATGTATATATATATATATATATATATATATATATATATATATATATATATATATATATATATATATATATATATATATATAGATCAAAGTTTTTAAGCATTAAAGAAGCTTTTGAATTGTTTTTGTAACAAGATGTTATGGATAATATAATCTAATTAGAAACAAATAGGAAAGCTAACATTTATTATTATAAAAAGGGAAAAACTTTCATACTATCGTGCAAGAAGAAATAGAAGCATTTGTTGGTTTACTTATCATTTTTGGAGCACTGCACGTTGCTAAAGAATATTTTTGCTATAGAGTAATATGTATACTATGGAGCCAAAATATAATTTTACTGACCAGTAGTATCAGCTGCAATGTCGCGCAATTGATTTCAGCAGATTATGTGCTTTCTAAGATTTGACAACTTTGAACCAAAAAAAGAAAGGAAACGTATTGATAAATTAGCTCTAATCAGGGACGTTTTCAACTGATGTTTTTGTCTCAAACTGCAATAAGTCTTATAAACCATCCGAAAATCTGTGGATTGATGGACAATTGGTCCCATTCCAAGGCAGGGCTCCGTTTAGAGTTTACATGAAAAATAAGCCGGACAAATATGGCTTGAAAATTTAGGCCTTGACTGATTCGTGTAAGCTTATACAGCAAATATGCAAGTCTATTTAGATAAGTTTTTATAAAAAAAAGAACAGGAGTTTGATTATATATTATATTCCCAAAGAGCCACTTCCTTATACTTATGTAATAGAAATAAGGACAGAAAATCTGGAAAGTTTGGTATGCAATGTAATCAATATGTATGTCTAAGACATTCAAAAAATAAAACGGTTTGTAACAAGTGTGATGAATAAATGTATATTCAAACATCAATATATTATATTTTATCAATATATTAGATTAGTTATTTATTTATTTGTCTACTTATATATAAACATGAACTCTACTTTAAAAACAAACGTTAAACATATCAATATATAGAAAAAACACCCAACTTGGTATTTAATGTACGTTTTTTTACCTCCAGTTTTTGAAGGTTAAAATAAACAGGGAAGAAAAATGGTTACATGATATCAGAAAAAGAGGTAATGTATTTTGATATCTTGAATTAAGAAAGACATATTTAAGCACCCACCATATGTATGACAATATTATAACATACCAATGTAAAATAATTAATAATATATGGTAAATATAAATGAATTAAAATGGTTAGGAATTAAACGAAGACAGTGATATTTCTATCAGTAAAATTGTATTTATTCATGGAATATGGTATCATAGAGAGTAAGATGGTTTTAAAGATTGTGCCAGAATATATATATATATATATATATATATATATATATATATATATATATATATATATATATATATATATATATATATATATGTATATATATATATATATATATATATATATATATATATATATAAATATATATTTATATATTATATTTTAAATACATAATTGCTAAATAATAATATATTATTAAGTGCTAAATTGGTATTTAAATTTGTAGGATGACAGATAGATGGTGTTCTTCAAACAGTTTTTGTGTCGTACTCAACTTCGCTCCTTCCGATTGTCAGCTATATCATTTCAGATCTCTATGTTAATTAGTTATAGTGTGAAAGTTAGTATGTGCAGTCATTATGTACTTCTTGAAAGCTCTATCATTAGCCGACTTGGCTACTTTATTTTCCACTGTTTGTAAATGGATTCGTGAGTTCTACTTTGGAGGTGATTTCTTGGTACTCGATTAATTTATTACCTTCCAAAATACTAAGACATAGCAGATGCATGTTACTAGAGTTTTTTTAAACACATTTAGCTGTTTTGGGCAAGAAAAAAGTGATTTTTTTCACCAGGATAATACAAGGATCTACACGAGAACTAGGTTTTGATTTACTGCCATACCCGCTTATTTACCATATTGTTTGTTTGCCATATTGTTTGAATGAGTATTTAGAAACCAAAAATTTTCTACTGATAATGATTTTAAAGTTACTGTAGAGGCTTATTTTGGAACAACTTAACAGTACTTCATTTTATCTATTCGTAAAGGCTATTAATCATCACAGACCTAAATGTATCGAGGTGGCATGGGATTATGTTGAAAAATAAACCTAATTTTCAACAACAAAATTCGAGTTCTAGCAAAAGTAGAGTTTTAGAAAATGTAGCAGAAATGCAAAAAAATTAAATCATAACGTAGGGAAATGTGAATGATAGTCATAGGATAGTCAAGGATAAATCAAGTAGACAGATATGTTACAACCACAGAAAAATATGGTAAATAGATAATTACAAGAAATGGTGAGATTTTTTTTTGCATGAAATTTGGAAAAAATGTCCATGAGAAATTTATTAAATCATAAATATCAAGTTTGAGGCTAAAAACATATGCACATTTACAAGGATATTAGCAAGTAGAAATAAAAAATGTATTATTGATTACAATATATGGTAGTGTCAATACCTCTATAGTATATAAGTTATAAGTGTTAAATGTGTTTATGAAATACAGGCTGATCATTACTTACTAGAAACAAAAATACAAATAGATTTTGGAATAAGTAAAAGAAACAGCAAGGAAAAGGAATGACATATGAGCATATCAGAAAAAAAACTACATATTATGGGAACAAGAAATACAAGAGAATTATACAATAAAAATAGGACAAATAAGTTTCACATGCAAATAGCATGAAGGAATATGATGTGCATACGTTGTGGGAACCATTTACAATTGGATTCTTAGAGAATGCTGTAGAAATCTGTAGAGTAGTGACATTAAAGAATAATGCTAAATTAATGCAAGTCAAATGGCCAAAACGAAAGCCGGGAATGATTTAATATAGGAAAATAACAGAGAAATATGAAGTGTATATGAAAAATAGAATATTAATACAGTAAAAAGTTAAATAACTAAGAAAAAAAACTTAGGGCAAGTTCGGACAGAACAAACTTTTCTGGAAAATCAAAAATGGTTCTATGGGGTGCTGAAAAAATAGCACTTTATAAAAATAGAAGTGATAACGATGAAAAAACTGAGAGTGCCAAATTCCTTGTTTATTCTGCTATTAATATATTGCTTTGAATAGTGTACATTAAGTAAACAATAGACAATGTGGGTACAAGCAAGCGAAATGAAGTTGTTTAGAAAAATGGCGGGGTTATGATTGATTGACAAAGTGGCGTATACTGATGAAGGGAATGATTGGGCTAAGATATGAAATACGTGCAATGATAAGATCAAGATAATAAGTAATTTAAGATGGTTTGATTATATGTGCAGAATGTCAGCAATAAAGCACACTAAAAATATGGGAAATGAGAAAACTAAAAGAGGAAACGAGGGGCAAGCTGAAGGATTGGTTAAGGATATAACTCAGAAAAGAAATATGTCCAGAGAAGACACATAATTTATATTTTTCAGTACTGGCACGTCAGTAGTGACACTTAACGGTAATGAACTATGCATTATAAATGAATATGTATTTTTAATTACTCGAATAAATTTATTTCTTATATTTAAACTGTGAATGTATACTTTTATAATTGTCAGTAAAATTGAAATCAAGTCTTATTAAATAAACAATTGATTAAGCCTTCTAGTTTTTGAATGAATTTTCATATTTATGATTATGAAATGTTGTTGGAATGTGCTTGTTGGAATTAATCGGTTATGTATTAGTTAACTAATTTACTAGGATAAAAATAATAAATAAGTTATTTTAATTGTAAGAAAAAGAAGTATCCAAAATAGGCAATAAATACAAATTACTTTGTATTTATCAAGAGTAATGAATCCGAAATAGAGGTATTGTATTCTTTTCTAAATCTTTTTATTCATTGTCGGAAGTGGAAGTTATTATTGCCAATTAATACTATTTAATTTCATTAATATTGAAACTTTTGTTTATATAAATGGTTGATTTATCAACCATGTTATGAATTGATAATACATCCCTTTTCCCCGCCTTTTCGCTATTTGTCAGTTGAAATACCATAACATAACCACGACTTATATTGCCAATATACCCTATTATTATTTTTACGATTATTTTTTAATTATTATCCAAATATCGATGTATTGTTTCAGATTACGTCTTAAAGATTTATTCTGTTAGAAGTGAAGAGCCACCACTATTTCGATATAAGCACAATAAATTGCTTTATTTTATTAAGTTAAATGAATAAACATAATAAAATATCGATTTTTGTTTAATTCCTAGTATTAAACTTGCTGTTTTTATTGAATTCTGTTTCTATGTATGGGAAATAATTTTTAGTTGAATTAGTACGTCATACCTGAAGTAGCCTCCTTGATGTTTAAACATACATTATGTTTACATAAATATAAAAACAGTAACAATCGATAAACATATAGTAAGGGACAATAATTAATTATTTTTATAATAGCTTTAGCAATTATGATTAGATATTTCTTCTTAATACATTTACAAATTCGGTTTAGTAATAAATTACTAATTTTTTAAATGGATCCAGGTTGCATGCATACTTGATCTTATTTTGTATAAGAAAAAACAAAATATAATCCAGTTCTAAATCAGCAACCTACAGGATTCCGAAAATAATAAAAAAATATGTAGAAGCGATAAAGAAAAAGAATGACATATGCTGTCCGATATCTTTTATATCTTTTTATATTAATCGTTTTTATAACCTCCTTAACTTTTCCTTTTCCTTTGAAAAAATTGTGCTTTGATTTGTAATGAATTGATAAATGAGCCAAATGGGAGTTAAAATGAAATTAATTATCAGACAGAATAAATTTTTGTATTTTATTTTCAATGATTATTACGTAGTATCGTAGTTCTGTTTTATTTTATATCTGATGTGAATGTTTAATATCATTGACGAGTCTATACTAAACTTTGTAGTTTTTTCTCTAATTATAACTATTTATTCTGGGCGTGTTTTACAATAAATGTGCTATGATGTATATTATGGGGTTATTTGTTATTGTGGTTTGTTTTGTTTTAAAAAATGGTGATGCAATGATGTTATTTACAGTATATCATTTTAATAGCATACGTTCTCACTGTTTTGATTAGAATACTTACATATCAATATTTTCAATATTCTGGAATCATTTTTCATTTTTTTTTAAATTTCGCTGTGTGCTTTATTTTCATTAAGTTAGTGTGCCTTGAGATTTGATCTCATATCAATTTACTTGTTTTTTAATGAATATGTCTTTACCTTATTCTACTTATGCACTGTATTTTTTATGTTAGCCTTATTCAGTATGTTTAATTTGCTTAAGCTCAACTGATTTTTTGTTCAAAGTCAGCATTTAAATCTATTTAACCCAGTAACTAATTCAAAGACAGATTTAATTTATTTCATATTGTCTGTTAGAATATTAGACTCTAAAATACTGTGATTTACAGAATATTTTTTAAATATTAAATTTTAAGTAAGAACGCATAGAAAAATATATAATATAGATACACACTTAAAAATAAGGTTAGAATAATTTTGGTGAAACCTTCATATAAATACTAGGAGTGAAATGAAATCATCAAATAATATTCAACAGTAGGCATTTCGATCCAACAATTAATGTTTAAGACCTTAGAAGGTTTTAGAAAGTTATAGCAGGATTTTTTTGTCATTGGGCACTTGTTCAAAATAATATCAGTCAAATAGGGACATAATTATACTGGAATTAAAGATATCGGTTGATATTGTTATTCTTATTTCTTCTAATAACCACTATTAGAATAATAAAAATTCATTAAAGGGTTTTGTTACAGGTATATATTACAATAAAAAAAAAGAACCCTTCAAGCTGTTTAACAATACGAGTTTAACATTGTCCTGAATATTTAAAAAATAAACAGGAGGAAATATTAAATTTCCTCTTGTTCAAAAGGATATTACTTAAAAAGACAAAAACGGGAAAAACCGGGAAATAGCGAATATTAAAACATTATATCCGGAAAAAAAGCACGGAAGAATGAAAACTCAGCTTTTCCTGCCAGAAGTCGCTTTCCTTTTAATATAAAATACAAATTTTCCGTGCTGCTTCGTTCCTATCTTTACAGTTCGTTCATTTCGAGTTAAAAATTCATCTTTCTTATTTTATTAGAAAAGATTTTGATTTTTTCGGACCATTATCTTTTCGATGTGGATCAGTCGAAAAATAAAATGTTTTTTCTTTTGCTTATCGTTGTAAAACAATTTTAATGCTAAAACTCACTAATTATTTAATATATTAATCACACTAAAATACTTGAATTAACAATTTCTGTTTATTAATTTTAATATTTTTACTTGTTATATATCCTACTTATGATATGAGGAAAATCTAAAAATTAAATTATCAGTAATATTAATTAATTGATTTCTCCGTTACTTTGTGATAGATCATTTTTAAATTAAATAAAACAAATTTTATATTTTGTTATCTATTACTTAGTTTATCTTTAACTTTCTGACTATAGTTTAGTAAACAAGGTTACATGATCAAACACGACTTTAAAAGTAAGGCATCATAGTTATTTACAGTTTTATTGAGGGTATTTATTTTTGCTTACTTTTTAATTATTATTTTAAATAGTGGGGAATCTGTCGAGAAGAATATCGGGTAGATCTGTCTGATAATTTTTTAATAACTGTCTAGACGGGTCTTTATTATATTTGTAAATTTTTAATGCTTCTACAATGTTTAGTTTTTGATTTTTGGGGTTGTATGTAAAATTTTAAATTTGTTATCTCGGTAAATGTATACCCGGTATCTGTAAAGTGTTTTCAAAATTAGAATTTTGTTTCTTTACTAGACGCGCAGATTAATGTTTCTTGAATCTGGTCTGAAAACTGCGGCCTGTTTGCCCCACATAGCAGCTACTGTACTCGTTGCAACTTAACATATAAACTCCTGATTTTTGTATTTTGTGGTATTCTATCTTAGGCATTAAAAAGTAATTTACTGGTTGACTGGGAGGTTTAAACACTGTATGTAAATTATGTTTCTTTAAAGAGCGATCTATTTGTTCTGAAATTGGACCAAAATATGTAATCTTACGGTATTTTATCATTTGGTATATCATTTGGTATTTAACTTTTGGGTATATTTGATGGATTAATAATTGTTTGTATTTTTTGATTGTGAAATGATTGCTACGGCCCTAATAAACAAAAAACTAAACGTTTTAGAAGCAATAGAAATTTACAAATATAATAAAGACCCGTTTAGACAGTTATTAAATGATCAGACAGATCTCCGAAATTCCACAATATTCCATACCATCAATACTGTTAAATTATGTATAATATATATATATATATATATATATATATATATATATATATATATATATATATATATATATATATATATATATATATATATATATAATGTCATACCTTAGTATTGAAGTCGAGTTTGAAAATGAAAGATAGGTAAATAATGTGTTTTATTCAATCAGTAATATTTATTAAAGGTGTATTGTACGTATTTTAATTATTTGAGATTAAACCTTCACCTGTTTTGTCTTTTTACAAAATAATATTCAAAAATAATTGAAATATTTAAATATTTCGCTTTTATATCTAATATTTAAATTTTCCTAATATTCTATTAAAGAAAACATCTTGAAAGAAATAAATTATATTTTACTTTAAATATATTAAATATATATTTAGGGTAGCTATTAATATATTGGACGTAGTTTTTGTTATGTACTGAAACCTGTGACTTTTAGCCATTCATGATTGTTTGAGATAAGATTGAACAAAAAACAAACTAAATTTTTTAAAAATTTTCGTAAACTGCATTTTGTTGAGGATATTGTATATACATAAATTGTTTTATTTAAATTTATTATTCGTATAAGAAACTATTATAGTCAAAATTTGTCATTGTTATTTCTGATTAATAAAACCAACATACGATAAACAACATAGTCGATATCTAAAAATGAATTGTTTTGAGTTTATGGAGGAACATTTATTGAGAAGTTTCAACTATTTATGTTGAGTAACAAAATTTCTGTTGTAAAACTTATTTTAATAACCGGTATAATAATTCAAGTTTTCTTTTTTTTCTGGTCTAAAACAAATTGATTTTTCGACATTAATATTTCAAGAATTATACGAACTATCAATATTATAATTTGACAGTATTTATTCTATTAGTAAACAACTCTGGTGTGTTTCGGTATCAATAGATCTATTATGTTATTTTTAGAAAAGTTTCTTTGTGTTTTCATAGGTAGCCAAAATCCGAATAAAATTAAATTACATATTTTATATTGAAATAAATTAATTTGATGTACTCCAATTAATTTTATAATATAAAATTATAAAATGGTTTTAGATCTAGTAATTTTATTTTAAGATAATTATAGTAAAGGTTTATATTTAGAGATGCATCAGCAACTGAAGCTATTTAGCAACTAGACCTACTGCCTAAGGTGGCCTTCGAACCACGGTCATTAACCAGCGAATAACCCCGGTAAGTTACCCGTGGTAAGTTAACTTGGTTTGTACCTAACATTAAGTTTCTCAAGAACTCTACTGACTGGGGAGTGATTAACGTAGGATAACTCTGGGTAAGCTATCCGGTATTACCTAACCTCGATCTGATATTACTGCGGGAGAAATCCTTGACTGAAATGCAGACTGAAATGTTGACTGAAATGCAGTTCGTAAGTCTGGGTTCTTCTCGGAGGGTTGTTCGTCCAAGTACTAAAATGTTAATAAAATAATAATATTGTAATAAACTTTTACAAGTACAAAATTTTTCTCTTGTGGAGTGGAATTTTTACTTTTTTGCTCTGGTTTCGTCTGGTATGCTTTCTTCGTGGTCGAGTGTATTTTTGGCGTTTAAGATAAATCTTAAATGTACTATTAATAGATAGGTTAATGTAGGTAGTCCAATTAAGATGGTTCGGTAATATCAATAGAGTGGGACAGAATAGAATACAGACACAAACATTCGAAGCTAGAGAATCAGAAACGAAAAGGAAACGACCATGGAAGAACGAATTGAGTGGAAGAAAAAGTATGGAGTAGTAAATAGCTGAATTAAAGGGAAATTTGGAAGAGGCCACGAAGAAACTCAATTCCCAATCAGCTGACACCACACACCAAACGGCTACTAGAATTAAGGAGGTAAGTAATAGGTCGTAATTATCATCACTCTTTGTTTTATGACATTAATTAAAAGTACTAAAATAATTTAGTAAAGAAGTAAAGTAAATCGTTATGAAACAATTAACTTGGGTGAAAGCAAATTTCTCTGCAGTGTGTATCGAGTTCACCAGCTTTGTATAGTCTTGGGAAACCTTTATAATTAATGGACAATGAATTTCTGAACG
Source organism: Cosmopolites sordidus (assembly GCA_031761425.1). Classification (NCBI taxonomy): domain Eukaryota; kingdom Metazoa; phylum Arthropoda; class Insecta; order Coleoptera; family Curculionidae; genus Cosmopolites; species Cosmopolites sordidus. Next base: position 61,378 of record JARFXV010002147.1, on the reverse strand, counting down.
TAATGTAGAGATTCACTACGTTATTGGAAAGATAATCCTCATTTTGCATAAAGTTTTGTTAGAAGAACAATGACGTATCATCAGAGTCACTGAATATTTATTTGGCAGATAGCTTCTTTAAACAACAATGAGAGCTTAGTTACGTTGCAATAATAAAATAATTTTATTTTATTTCAATACTAATTTAAACGTTACTAAGGAGACAGTCTTTTTAATAGATGAGTGGTGAGATCACATATTAACATATGTAACATATGATTTACATTAGTGGGATTTACTGTAAAATAACGTAAGTAAAATTATTTATAGATAGCTAATTTACTGAAAAAATGTAAATGTCTCCCTTTATATGATCCTTTATATTTAACCTTTAACAAAAATATGTACTAATTTTATAATGTTGTGTCATATTATATAATTAGTAAGGAATTAGTAAGGAAGAACGAATGTTTTTAATATACGATAATATACTGTTTACACTCTTCATAGGGTTTTCGTATATCTGATTATGGGATATTGTACATTTGGTAAACTACTTGTTATTGCAACTAAGTATAACCGAAAAAGCTGAATTTTCCTTGTATTTATGACAGTAGTAGTTTATACAAATTTTCCAGTTTTCTTTCTAGCCTAAATGAAAAGATTGTAGACTGTGGAACGGATTGTGGTCCTTGATATTCTGGGGCCATTTATTAGCTGAAACAAAATATTACCATTATTATCATCATTATTTCCTATAACTTGAGTTTTCAATATGCTGCAATTTTAACTGTATATATCCACATGCTGTAAACAAATTTTATAACTTGTTTATAAATTTAACTTAGAATAAAAGCATACAAATCAAATTAAAAGTGCTAGAATTTCAGATTTATATATTTGATAGCTTAGGAAAAGGCATTTTATTTGTGATTGAAAGTAAATCCTGTCGATACTTTCCAGCATTCACTTTATGTAATAATACATTATTAAATATATAAAAAGAAACCGTCAAATTTGGGCGAATATAGTTCGGTGATGAATGTTTATAATGATATGCGATAATAGGGATTTTTAAATTGTATAAAATATGCACTGAAGAAACAAATCATCCCTGTGAAAAGTATTTTGTTGTATTAATTTTGTAATATTTCTGTACATTATGAAAGTATTATTTAATGATAAAAAATTAAGAAATCCGACATTCGACATCCATTGATGGACCTGGATTGATAGCTGTAAGCTGCTCAATGTGAAACTTAAATTTCAAAATCTAAACTGGTCATTAAAGCAAATAGATGTTCGTTCCCGGTTCCCTTCAATCCTAGCTCGGTAGAATTTTATGCAACACATTTTGTGGTCCGCTATAAAAGGAGACACCCAATAAGGGTCATAGGAATGCATTCTCATTTAAAGCAACAGTAATAATCGAAATTGTGCTACCTGTAACACCAACAAAAGTATCACCCATTTGGAGGATATTTTCATGTCTTCGTACAGCAAGTACGACCTAAATTTCGTACGTTTTCGTTCTTTGATCCTCACACTGTATTATTTTATTTATCTTTATAACGGTAAAGGCAATTCAAATCCAGTGAAATTTCTTGAAAACTCAATTTTGCTTCTTCCATACCGATAGTTATGTCGAATTCGGATTTTTTTTGTAATTATTTTGGTGTACGAGTTAGCGGGGAATAGCATACAAAATACGTTCTATCACCATAAAAACATTTTTCAACCATTTACTTTGCAATCTCAGTTTTTGTGTTTGGGATATCCTGTGCAGTGAGATTATATTTTCGGTTTTTTTATTCGATTTTTTTTCAATTTAAAATGTGTATATTAGATGACGGAATTTTGCGAAAATATAGAAATAAATGATTATTGGTAATTGTAAATGTAATTAAACGCGCTAGAATATTATTAGCTTTATTCTAGAATCTTATTGTAGACACCAATTAACATTTTAACAATTTTGAACAAATGAAGTTAGTCCCAAGGTTAAGAGCAAAAACAGTCAGAATACCAGAAATCTAAAGAACACCTACAAAAAAGTTGAAACTGAAGCAAACATATACAACTATAACTTCATTCTGTTTAACATTTTAAACAAGTAAATTGGAGAGCAAAAGCAAAATTGGAAAAAAATATCCACATATGAGCATATGAAAGCATTTGAAAAAAAAATCAATAAGCAAAACAACAAATTACTAATCACCCAGAAAATATCCTGGATATTATAGAAACTTTTTACTGCTAGTTGAATGAACAAGGACAATTCGATGTAAAGTAATCCTTTAGAGCCACAATTCTTGAGAATTTTTGAGAGCCACAAATTAAGGCCCCAAAGATATGCCAGACATTACATTAAGTGAAGTGAGAAAAATATTTCAATATATGAAAAACAATAAATTCCCGTATCAGAAAGTAGCGAGGAATAGATGAAAATAACTCCAACTCAGAAATTATTTTGTTGCATTTTAAATGGTATATTTCAGACTTTAAAAACAACCACTTCATCAGCCTTCTGTCACATATTTACAAAATATTAACCAAGCTACTAGAAAATTAATTAGAATACAATAACGGTCGGTCATGAATTGTGAAACGTCGATAAAAGACAGATAGAAGTTAATAAACCTGGAGCGCTACACGATACAGCAACTCGTCCTTATTGTTAAACATTACATCAAATGGCGACAGTTTAGTTGCTATGATTCGTAAAGTGCGTCCAATTTTCTGTAGAAATAATGTTTCAAATTTATCAACTGTGAAACGAATAATCAAAAAGTACTGGTTCAATTATTGATGTGAAATATACGACACGAACTCGTAGTGGTCATCCAGAACAAAACATAACGGCAATTAGTAAGAGTGTGGCCGAGAGTTCAGATCTTCGATTCGTTATCGTGCATAAGAATTGGACATTTCAACAGTCATTCTTTACCGTATCCTTACTAAATATTTGCATATCCATGTTTACAAAGTCCGATTGACTAAACAACTTCTGACAACAGACCATCTACAGCAAAGAGAGTTCACCAATTGGATTATTGGACAACAAGAAGTGTGGACAAATCATTTTCAGCGACGAGGCCCAATTTTATTTCGATGGCTTTGTTAATAGACACCATTGTCGCATAACCAAATCTATTAATGATTCATGAAAAATTAATACATCCCCAATGTGTCACTATTTGGTGTGCATTGTGGCCTGGAGGAATCATTGGACCATTTTTCTTTGAAAACGAGGCAGGTAATGCATTAACGGTAAGTAGTGAACGTTATCGTGGAATGATAACCCAGTTCCTTGCCAATCAATTGGAAGATATTGCTCTTGAAGGCATATGATTTCAGAAGAACGGTGCTATTTGCATACCGTCCCTAGCCGTGCCATCTTCCGTTTTGGTGGCCACAATTGGACGCCACGATATTGTAATTTAATACCTATGAACATTTTTTGTGCGGCTTTCTTAAGTCTTATGCCAACGTTTTCTTAAGGTTTACGCCAACATGTCCACAATCACCCAAGCACTGAAGGCCGAAATTAAATGCTATATCAACGAAATACCCCACATTTATGCAAAACCATTATTGAAATTTTCGCCAGAAGAGTACGCGTGTACCACCAAAGTCGTAATGGCCATTTACTGGATGTATTGTTCCAAACATACTTTTCAAATGTTTCTCTTATAAATCAATAAATATTTCAACTCTTTGCTACAGAAAGCCATGTTTTATTTAAAATTCACAACTTGTGCTCTTATTGTAACACATGAACTTTTAGAAACGACTGAACATTTTTTAACTGAACCTTTAATTTTTTTCCTTAAAAAATGGACTGAAGATAAATATATCAAAAATAGAAATAGTGTCAAATCTTGTGCTTAGTGAAATTATGTATATTGCGAAAATGTCGAGGACATAAGATTTACATAGAAACGGATATCTAATGTATTGAACGTAATCGTCACATTAGGTTAGCCTAATAGGATAGCTTTGGGCAAGCTAAATTATGTTTTTAGATTGGCTCTTCCAATATCTATTAATGTGCTATGTATTGCCAGTTCTAACATACTGAGTGGATATACTAATACTCGATAGATAAAAAACACAATACATAAAATTCCCGTCACACAAAGAGATACATAAAATTTGCATCACACACGGAGACCAAACTCCAAACCGAGAAATATGACGGCGAGTAGGTGTACTAGGTGCAGTTGAAAAGATAACGACCGGCACATATGGAGAAGGATGAAGGAGATCTACGTCCAGCATGGACGTTGATTGATGATGATAATGAAGAGCTTATAGAACAAATTTAAGCTAAGATAAGGATTTAGCATTAGAGCCGCATCAGCAACTAAGGCTATTTAGTGGATGGACCTACTAACATGAATTCCAAACCACGGACATCGGCTACCGATAAACCTGGGCAGCATCCACCTCGGGCTAACTCTTGGTTTTGTGCTTAACCATATATCTCTCGAGAAGCTTCGATATTGCTTTGAAATTGAGAATTGCGCTGTGTGATTAGTAATGTGCGGTTTAGATGACGAAGAGAGAGAAATCACGTTTTAGATGTTATATTTAAAAAAATAAAATACTTTTTTTCTGTAATGTAATGTAATTTCCCTTAGTTTGTACAATCGCCCAATTTATTCCGGCACCCGTTATTATGCTGTTAGGGAAAAATGTAGTAACCTTCCTGTGTTCTAAACAAAGTTCTATAACATTCTTTAGATGCTTTAACAATACAAAATTTAAGAAAACTAAAAACTAACTAATTCAAACAATGTCCAAGATTCGCTTAGGAAATATTCAAGATGAAAAAGCTTATTTTATTGAAACTACATTTACTATGTTATTTAAGGAAAACATATTTGCCAGAAAAATCTGTTTTATTGGGTATGCAAGTTAATTTAGTTTTAACTTCTGTGCTGTATCATTTTCTTCCAAAGGTTGCTTAGAATTCATCCACCCCGTAAATCGATTTAGTTAGAATAGATCCAACATTGTAAAATTCGAAACGTGTAAAAAGTAATATCAAAAGCTTCATGATGGTGACTTTGGATGCAGAACTTAATAGAAATGTACAAAAAAGTTCTTCAGTATCTACTGGAATATGAGAGTTGTTGAATTGGGAATTACGAATTATTTAGGTATGGCGTTTCTTTAAAGGTCTGTTAAGAACTTTTTTTGGCCGATGAGTTAGACTGAAATATTCTTTGTAATAGCTGAAGAAGTAAGCAAGTGATGTTGCAACATAAATATCGACAACATGATCTATTATATGTGGCAGAAAGAACTAAAGGCGTTGACGGAACTGGGAAGTTTCACCCTCGTGATTTATTTATTTCTATACCCGATTTGTTTAATTATTATCTAGTTGGTACTAGTAAGACTTTGAAATATTAGAGTAAGTCCGACAAAGCATTCTGATTTTTTTTTAGGTTTTTTTTACTAGGGTTCTGCATCATTTAACCAGAAAATGGAATAAAGTTATTGAAAATAATTTAAATTATTTTAAATATTAACTGTCTGTTTTGCATTTATAAATGAACTAATAATTTATTTCAAAATGTACCGACTTAATTTTTGCACATTATAATGTGAAATGCTTTTATCAATTTAATTTATCTAGTTTGAATTTGTACACCCAATTTAATTTTGTTAAGATGTTAAAAATAATTGTTTTGCTTATATTTGAAACATAGCTAAGTAATAAGTATGTAGGCGAATAGTGAAACTATTACATACCTCTGTAATACATTTCTTTGTGCATAGAAGGACAGTTGTTCACCTGAAACAAAATAAATATTGTAATAAATATGATAATAAAGATAATAAACATCGTAATGAGGTCGATTTTAGTATTATTTTTGATGACATCTTTTCATTAAACCAGTACTATAACAGTAATCTATCAACTTCCATTCTTACAAACATATTCGTAAGCACCTTAAAAAAAATGTAGTGGATTAAAAATTGATAGAAAAAACAAAGGAGAAGGATAATTTTAATTTGAAATAGTGAATGTTTTTATTTTACATTCTAATTATTTTCAATAAAATTATTATAAAACTATAAATTAAGAACTGTTTATATTTAATTTCATAACAGTAATTTTTTTTCATTATAATGAATTCAAATAATTTTTGTATAATTTATAAATCACTGGCGGCTCGTGGGTTTTTAAAAAGGGGGGGCGTAGAAGAAAATAGTGCTGCTGAAGAATTTTTTTGCTTTCCCCTTCCTCCTTTTTACTTTTCGTGCTATTGAAACCCTATACAGGAGGTGAACCAGGAAAATGAGCTAAAGGAAAAAACTGAACGGAAGTAAAATATGGTGTTTTGCTCTAAAAAAGTGTTTACTGTGATAAATGCTGGAGGGGCCGCGCCTCGACGCCCACCTCTCACGAGCCGCCATTGTTATAAATACCACATACTTTCAAGAAAAAACTCTAATATGCAGAATAAAATTCCTCCGAAAATTTTTGTATATTGAATTATTTTTAAGACGATCTATCTACCCATTTAAATTTTAAAAGAGATAAATTAACTGGTACATTAAGTTATGCTAAAATAGAAATAGAGCAAGAATGGACTGGTAATTAATGGGGATATTAAACAATGGACCATTTTTTTAGCTTCTGTGAACAAACATACATTAACATTTGCATTATGAGGTTGAAACAGTACATTCCTCCAACTACAAAAAATTATTTGTAGAAACATTTAAACTTATTAACATCTGAAATGATTTTTTAATGTCAACTGAGTCTCTTTTGATTTATCTTTTTGTATTTTTTAAAGTCTTTTTGGCATAATGTTATCTTATAAAAATCTGTTATCCATGCTGACCGTGTGATATCCATTTTGATATGGCAGTGTCGATCAAAAATGGAATCCAAATTCTAAAATTCTTGATATTCGAATATTGTCAGGGGAGCATTTGGATTTCACTAAACGTTTTAGGCATATAAATTAAAATGGTGCTGTTACACCTAGGCAACTACAAAGTTTTTTGCACACTACAATGTAACTATTTTTTTTGTTGGTTACTTAAATCACAGCTACGGTATCCGTTCGCTGGAGGCAGTTGGGTCGTGGGTCATGGATTGATCTTGTCGGCACTTCGATAAGGGCGCCATCCAGTTCGTCGGAATCAAAAAAATAAGCTCTTAAACTGAAAATTATTTAATAATCATAAACACAAGTTCAGAGACAAAAACAAAAATAAAAAATAATAATAATTATAACACAAAAAAAAGGAAATTTAAAGGCGACGCTTACATCTACCTTACTTAAGTAGGTATAATAAATATTAAAATGTTGAACATTAAACTAACAGTGTTAAAGTGTAAGGGATAAGGGGATAAAGGGGTGTAAAGGATAAAGCAATATCGTCATGTCACATACCGTGAGATTAAGGCATCCCTGGGTATTAGTATGACAAGTATACACAAGATTTTACCTGGACATTTAGCCATGAAAACGATTTGTGCACGTTGGATTGCGTATAATTTGACAATCTCTCAATAAAGGCTCGGGTCGACTGGTGTAAAGCAATGTTCAAAAAAACACAATTGTGATACGCCAAAAGCCGTGTATAATATCTACATAGGTGCCGAATCTTGGATTTAGGCGTATGAACCTGAAAGTATACAGCAGTCGACTGTACGGGTTTTTAAAATGAGCCAAACCAACAAAAGTTCCTCGCGCAAGAAGCACTTTGAAACAAATGGTGGCCTGTTTTTTTTTGGGATAAATGGGCATATGACTGCAGTGCCACTTGAGAATAGTAGAACGGTCAATTTTGAATGGTGCACAACCATTTGTTTGTCAGAAGTCTTTGAAGAAATTAGAAAAAACAACCAGCGACGCAGGATCATTATTCACCATGACAACGCGAGCTCTCACACATCGGACCGGACAACTTGACTATTTGACCGGCCAAAACATCGGATTGATGGGTTATCCATCCTATAGTTTTGATTTGGCAGCTAATGATTTCTTTTTGTTCATAACCAAACCCAACCTAACCCAACCGTTGGGTTCCATAGTCTCATGTGGAACATGCAACCTGTATCTCCATCTAAATGAACATTTTTGTTGGTTGTTTAACTCTCACATCTGAGTCTGAATATCGAGAGACGAAACATGTCATCCAGTTGAAGGGATGGGTGGGACTCGTTCCCTGTCAAGCAACCAACAAAAATATTCATATATATATATATATATATATATATATATATATATATATATATATATATATATATATATATATATATATATATATATATATATATTTATATATTTATATAAAACCAACGATAGTAAATTAATGACATTAACATTATGTTGCATTGTGAAACCAATCTGTTTCTGTTGATCTGTTTTCTGTTTTAATTACACGAATATCCAGAAATGAAATGTATTTTGATTTTCTCTTTCAACAGTAAATTGTAACCTGGGATGGTAGCTATTGGAGATATCTAAAACGACCTAAGTAGGTAACCTAAAATGCAATATTTTTCTGCACTGTTTTTTCAGATCTTGTATCCGTTCCTATTCCCATTCCTAAACCATATATCTGTGTGTAAAATTCGTTATTATTCCGAAAGTGGTTATTAACAGAGGCTAATATTAGTATAATTAAAAAAATTGCTTAGTGGATTGTCTGTGTTATTGGCAAGTTAATGCAATTTTTTGTTACTATAGTCTTTCATGTTATGTTTTTCATCGTCAATAAATAGATCTTTTAATATATAGCCAAATATTTTGTCAGATTATATAAAGGAGAGTCTAAAGATTAGATCACTACTAAATAGAAATAGCAAATTGGTTTATGTAAATGAAAGCATGTTACACGTAAACATTATGCAGTTCTGACATTTGTTGTATCTAACCTTTATAAACCAGAGCCAGAAACCGGTCTTGGGAGACGTTTGGTGGCGCTTTGGATGGCGGATAAGGGAATGGCAAAGCACGACGTGGAGCACGGGTGAACTTCCTTTGTTTCTTAATACATTTCTCCACGGGCCCAGTTTACAATTTTTCGATCATACCTTCTGGTACTTACCCGAAGTTAGACGGGTCACGAACGGTTTCGCACAGTCTGACTGCTGCGACCGTTTACCGCAGGATGACGTGGCTGCATGTGATTGACATGATTGACATTGATTTGACATGGCCAAATTAAATGGTCATGGTTTTAGGCGTTCTTTCATCGATTTTTCAGGTATCCAGCTTGAGTCCAACTGATGACGACTTTAGGCCAGAAACCAGACAAAAAAGGAATGGCAAAGCACGACGTGGAGCACGGGTGAACTTCCTTAGCTTTTATATATATATATATATATATATATATATATATATCCCCTTTGTGGATCAGACCTTGACGTGGTAAAGGGGTTTGAGTAGGGCAATGAAACTTTGAGCTATGCCGTCTGGAGTCTATGCTCCTGGGAGGGTCACCCCTGGCGGACAGGTCAAGGCGGAGACCTCAGACTAACATGATCCAAAATCTGCCAACCCGCATTGGATCAGCGTGGCAGATTACGGTCCATACCTTCAACATGGTATTTCAATATGTTGAAATATGACAGTACAACCTCAAACACGGCCCTCATTCCCCGGAGGCCAAGGGGCAACTACCTACGGCAACGAGAAGACCTGCTCCAAGGCAGAGGGTGCTAAGAATCACCGGGTTAGATCAGGCTGCCATTGGACTTTTGACATTGCAACGTTAAATATACGGACTATGAAAACAGAGGCCCGGTTGCAAGACCTGTTAATCGAACTTGACAACATACATTGGGATATTATTTGGCTCTGTGAAACACGAAGAAAGGGTGAAGAGTTAATCAAACTGGAACCAACTGGACACGTACTCTACACTCGAGGTACGGAAAATGGCCGATACGGCGGAATTGGATTCCTCATCAATCGAAAGCTGAAGGACAGTGTGGTAAAATTTGAAAGTACATCCGACCGATTAGCCCAATGCGTCATTCAGCTGAATAAAAAGTTTAGGCTTCAAATCGTCCAAGCTTATGCACCAACTATAAGCCATAAAGATGAGGAAAATGAGGAATTTTATGATGATGTGGCCCAGCTTTTATACAAGGAGAAATGTAGGTACAAAATCCTGATGGGTGATTTTAATGCCAGAATTGGAACAAGAAGAACAGACGAAAATGCAACTGGCCCATATGGAACTGGTGAGCGAGACAATAGAGGTGACAGATTAGTTGATTTTGCTGAAGAACAAGAACTATATATCATGAATTCATTCTATAAGAAAAATATCAGCAGAAAATGGACATGGAAAAGTCCATCTAGGCTCATAAGCAAAATTGACTACATCATGACCAACGATAAAACAATATTTACTAATTGTACTGTCCTTAACAATTTTAGTGTTGGAAGTGACCACCGAATGGTACGAGCAAGGGTTCGGATTGACTGTCGAAAAGAGCGCGAAAGAATGGTAAGATCAAGGAGGGGCAAGGTAGATTCTGGAAAACTGCTGGAGAGTGGAAGCGATTTTGAGATTGCTTTGTCAAATCGGTTTGCTGCGTTACAAGATCCAAAGGAGGTGGAAATATCAGCTCAATATGAAGAAATCGCCAACAATGTATTTTAAACGGCTGCTTCAATAGCACCAGTAGAAAAATGTCTCAAACAAACAAAAATCTCCAGTGAGACCATTGATTTAATGAAGAAGCGGCGAGCAATGAGAAATGCAGGTAGTCCTTTTGACTGGGTCGAGTACACTGAACTCTCCAAAACTATAAGAAAACGTATCAGAGAGGACCCGCGCCGATTCAATATGCAGATAGTGCAAAAAAAACCCTGGAAGAAAACAAAGGAATTAACAAAGCTAAACAGAAGCTGAGAAACAAAAGAACGCAAATATATGCTTTAAAGCGTGAGGATGGCACAGTGTGCAGGGCGCGTACCCAAATGTTAGAGATTGTCAGAAAGTTTTATTCCCAGTTATATGAAGATCAGAGCCAGTCAGGGACAGCAATACCCACGGAAGAACAAATGCCAGATATCCTAGTGGAGGAAGTAACAAATGCTGTACTGTCGAAATGCTAAAAGCTGGTGGTCGGACGTTACATAAAACACTGGCAAAATTATACTCAAAATGCCTCAAAGAACAAAAAGTACCTGACTTATGGAAAAACGCAGAAGTGATCCTTTTACATAAAAAAGGAGCACAGGAAGATTTAAAGAACTACCGTCCAATAAGCCTCCTATCAGTGATGTACAAAGCTTTCACTAAGATAATTTCTAAAAGAATATTAAAAAAACAGAATGACGCACAACCAAGAGAACAAGCAGGATTCAGAAGTGGATTCAGTACAATGGATCACATCCAGGTTGTACAGCAGGTCATAGAAAGGCACAACGAATACACCATGCCACTGTGCATGGCTTTTATCGACTACGAAAAAGCATTTGACTCCATCTCAAAGCATGCGATAATGGATGCACTGCTTAGCCAAGGTGTAGAGAGAGCCTATGTAAACCTATTAGAATCGATATATGATGGAGCTACAGCCACAATTCACCTTGATGATCTTGAAGTGGGAATTAATATAGAACGAGGTGTACGGCAGGGTGACGCAATATCGCCTATTCTTTTCTCGGCTGGCCTTGAAGAAGTATTCCGTAAACTGGATTGGGAACAGGATGGGGTAAAGATCAATGGTGCAAACTTAAACCATCTTAGATTTGCAGATGATATTATTTTCATTTCACAAGACCCAAAGGAGCTGCAAAGACGCATACAGGAACTGCAAAGGGCTGGCGAACCATTTGGCTTGAAAATAAACCTGAAAAAGAGTCAGGTTATGTTCAATAACTTCGCTCAGGACAGAAGAATTTCAGTTTTAGGAAGGGATTTAGAGATTGTGGACAGCTTTATATATCTTGGGCAGAGGATTTCAATGGAGGGGAATACCGCCCGGGAGGTGGAACGGCGTGTTAAATGTGGCTGGCAGGCATTTGGTAAGCTCAACATAGTGTTTAAGAGCAGACTCCCACTTTGCCTGAAAAGAAAAGTCTTCGATCAGTGCGTTCTACCCGTTATGACATACGGAAGTGAAACCTGGACACTCACATCGCAATCAATTCGAAAACTTCGGGTGGCACAGAGAGGAATGGAAAGATGTATGCTTGGCATTACAAGCCGAGACAGTCCTGCGCGTGGATCAGGGAACAAACAAAAGTCTGTGACATTGGAAGAGTAAAACAATTGAAATGGAGATGGGCAGGCCATATAGTGAGGCGATGGGACGACAGATGGACCAAGGCAATCCTGGAGTGGATACTGCTTGATCGCAAACGTCCGCGCCTCCGCGCAAACGCCTTCATTCTGCAGTGGATCGATACGGGCTGATGATGATGATGATGATATATATATATATATATATATATATATATATATATATATATATATATATATATATATATATATATATATATATATATATATATATATATATATATATGTAGCGTCACACACATTTTATTTCGTATACTCCTGATTTGTATGTCACAAAATTTTGCTCTTTCTTTGTTATTATTTAGCATCAATGATAGCACGCATGAAAATATATAATTATTGGCTATTTTTTTAACAAGTTATAATTACTTTTATTGCTTGGGGTACAGTTGCACCCCGCTGGCTAGTTAACGTCAGCTATAGTTTGCTTACTTTAATGACCAATTGGGATGCAAATATACCTCAAATAAATATAATGACGGGTATTCCCCATATCAGCTTCGGGGTGAACTTCGGGGATTTCTCAGGTATTTTACAGCGACAAATTGACAAATATCCTGAGAACATTTATTTCCCACTTAAAAATTAGAATTTATCCAAAAATACTTGATATAATCTGCCAAAGTACACCTTTTTCCTCGTTAAATAAAAATTAACTTTAAAATTTGCAGTTCATCCAAGAAAGACGACCTGATTTATCAACCAAATTAAAGGAGACTGAAGGTAAGTGCTTTCTAAAATAAGCCAGTCTGGATTATGTTATGTCGACATCCTTTGAAATTTCCTTGTAGACATTTTTCAGTGATAAATTGCTAATATATTATGTGCCTTTGTACGTTGCTGTACGGTAAAATTTCTGATTTAAGTAACGTCGTATCTTTTGAGAATTTTTAATGGAAACTGTTTAAAATGGAACCGGACGCTATATGGATCTCAGTGAAAATGTAAAATGAAGGGAACTTTATGCCATTGTTGTATTTAGAAATGTGTGTACAGTGTGTCGCATTTAAGATGAAGGCACCCTCATATTTGAAGAATAGAATACAGATTTTAATTTTTGCACAGTCATACAAATTGATCGGTCATATTTTTTAAGATATTCAACTAAAATCTGAACTTTAAACTCGGCTTGCTACAAATTCACAAACAGGGTCAATTCTCGATATTTTGCTTCGCGTTAGAGATATCGACTAAAGTTATTAGCAAAGGTTGTTCAGAATATTACTTTAATCCTACAGACCGAGTTTCATGACAAAATTCGTATTTTTTTATTATTTTGGTCTATGCACTAAATTATTAAAAGTTTATTTTTTAATTTGATAATTAGTGTGCCATGAAAATCTGGATTAATCTGGATTAGATTAAATCATCTCCTGATGATGCTAACATGGTTAGCGAAACGTGCGTCGAGCAGTTCAAAAAAGTGTTTTGGTGTTTAGTGGTAAATCTCTTCAAGTTTAGTGCCATGAAAAGTAAAAACTTGACACGTTGTCAATTTGATAGTGTCATGTATTTAAATATTTCAGTAAAATAAATAGCACTTATAAAGGAATAATTATTTTATTCTTATGGGAAAACCATTTTTGGTAGTTAATTAAATTTAGGAAAAAGTATACAACAATAATTTTCATAATACAAATAATTAACTATCAAGTGTGATCTCTCTCAACTAGTCGTCTGTCTATTCGAATACATTTTTCTATTTTTTTACTTAACTACTCGTCTAAGTTCTGGGATGCTGATTTCTTGACAGGCATACCTTATTCTGACACAAAGTTCATCTTGGCACTGTTTTATAAACTTTATTTTTGACCATTCTCCAAAAATTAAAATCGAGGGGTATAGTATCGGGAGACCTCGGAGGTCACAGTCCAAAAGGACTGTTTCTTCCTATCCGGGAATAGGCGAATAGGTTGACGAATAATCCTTGAATTGTGGATGGATGTACCATCTAGCTGCTAATACATATCCTGTCACGCATTAAAAGGAATATTTTCAATTGCATCCCAAAATCCCCCATTGAAGAAGTTAACTAAACGATCAGCATTCAATGATTCATTAAAGAAAAAAGGACCAAATATTCAATTTCCTAATATCCCACACCAGACATTGACTTTCTGAGAATATTGGCCTTTACAATTTAAAACCTAATATGGATTACCTCTGGCCCACTATCTACAATTTTGAGATGTAACAACCATATTAGTGGTGAATTTAGCCTTATCAGTAAACATAATCTTCTTCAGGAAATGTCCGTCATTTAAAACATTACCTCGGGCTCAATAACAATAGTCTATATTTTATTATCATTACCTTCTTTCAATGTAGTTTTGATCCTTTTGAAAAGTCTAAGATTATTTCAATAATTTTCTAAATTTATGTTTTCTAATTAATTTATCTACAATGTTCTTATTATAACCGTTCACTTATATCACTACGCCCTATAGTTAGTAGTATAGATTCCCCATGTTATAAACTAGCCCAATTTTTTTTTAAACATTTTAAATCCACTTTTGGGTAAAACAAATTCATATATTAAATTACGTCAGATTTTTTAGATAACATTTCCAACATTAAAATTACAAACCAAAGTTTAATGGCTAGTTTTGACGTGGTGAGTTTATTTACTATTGTACCAGTTGATAAATCATTTTTAATAGTTAGAAACATATTAGAACATGAGACAACATTAAAAGACCGCAAGAAACTAAATATAAATAAAATTATGGAATTATTAACTTTATGTTTAAAAACCACATATTTTCAATTAGAAAATGATTATCAACAAAAGTTCGGAATGGTAATGGATTCTTCTCTTTCTCTTTTGATGAGTAATTTCTTTATGGAGCAACTCGAGAATGACATATTAAGTAAATCTCTTAAAATGACAATAATATGGCTTAGATATGTTGATGATATTTTGCTATGTGGCAACATAGCATTGATAATCTAAATATTTTTTAACAAGATATAAATTCTCGAGAGCCTACAATTAAGTTTATTTTAGAGATGGAGAGGGAAAATAAATTGCCATTCCTCGACACTTTAATAATAAAACACAACAACACATTAAAAACTACAGTTTACAGAAAACCTAAAAACACAGACAGGTATCTCAATTCCTTTTCCAATCACTCAAAATTGGTCAAAATAGGAGTAATTAAAAGTTTATATGACAGAGCAAAACTTGTTTCTACCGACAGTGATACACTACAAAAAGAAACAAATTACATTAAAAAGATTTTAATGAAAAACAATTACCCAAAAGTTTCATAGATAAATCTTTTAAAACTCTTAATACCAGACAAAACAGACAACTTACTAATAATAATGATAATAATAACTCTCAAACAATTAACCTCACAATTCCTTACATCTGCGGTATTTCTGACACGATTAAGAGTAGGAAATAAATATAACATAAGAACGACATTTAAAACAAAAATACTTTTAGATCTATATTAACAAAAAACAGACCAAACACACAACAGAATACAAAAATGTGGTTTATAAAATTCCCTGCGAATGTAGTAAATTTTATATAGATGAGACATCTAGACCGTTAGATGTTAGAATCAAAGAACATAAAAACCTTCTTAGAAAGGGCGATTTTATTAAATCTAGAATTTGTCAACACGCATGGGAATCGGGACTTAAAATCAATTGGAACAATTCCAAAACGGTATTAAAAGTATCGGTAACAAAATATAGACGATTAACAGAAACCGATATAATTAATTTATATAAAAATAATTGTATTGCTATGCCTTCGGTAGATTTAAATTCAATATGGTTCCCGATTCTAAAGAATGCAATTAAAAACGTTTAAGTATTCAATACACACTAATCACACAGTAAACCTCACCTATATGTTTTTTTTGGTGGTATGTCACTGTCATTCAAAATTATTATTGGCAAAGTAAGTATTATTGACACATACACAAAATATATTTACTTCCTATCTTTTCAGTATATATAGAAATTAATATAATTTATTTTTAGATTCTTTTTGAAAACGGGAGAAGACTTCCCGAAACGTTAACGTTCAAAAGTTTGTATTTATTTTAAAAAATTGTTGTATTTTTAAAAATATTGCTCGTTAGGCAAATTTATTACAAAAAAAAGAATCACTGAGAAATTTGTCTCTGTTGGTTGGGTTTTTGTTTTTTACCCAGTGATTTTTTATTTAGATAAGAACAGAAATTTTTGATATTTTTTTGTTTTAGATTGTGGCAAAAAACCCCAAAAAAGAAAAAAATAAATAACCAAATTGTTATTGGTGTGAGTTAAATCCATAAGTGATTCATCAAGCCCCATTACATGAATGGCGACCGCTATCGTGTCATCTTATCCGATTTTATCTTTCTGAAAATTGATGAAATCGATGCAGACGGACTAGATTTGCAACAAGACGAGGCAACTTGCCACACAGCACGCATTACGATGGACTTATTGAGCAATCTATTCGGAGAATCAGTAATTTTACGGAATGGCCCTTGCAACTGGCCATCAAGATCTTGTGATTTAACACCTTTAAGCTATTTTCTTTGAGGCTATGTTACATCACAGGTTTACATCAACAAACCCAAGACTATGGAAGCGAACATTTGAGCAACCATAGTCGCCATATCACCCGATTTGGTCTACCGAGTCATCGAAAATTGGGCCAATCGGATCAACCAGTACAAGAAGAGTTGAGGTGGCCACTTGAAGGATATTTTGTCATAATTAGCATAAAATATACCATCTAATAAAAACAATGACCACCATTTTCTGCCGAATATTCTGTGGTATATTTCAAATTGAAATAATATCGCTTTTATTGGGAATCTCTTTAGAATTAAAACGTTGGGCCTGTGTTCGTTGAGCCTATTTGGTGTGCTTGATTTAAATATGTTGGCAAGTTGCCTAACAGAAAAAATGTGATATTTAAGTTATTATTAAGAATTATTTTGAGATAAGCAGTTCTATAAGATACATACAGATTTATGTGTTTTGGTGGAAATATGTATTCGAAATAGAGTACAGATTGGCATATTTGAGAACTTGATCAACATTGAGCTTGATCAAAGATTTGTACTGGGGAGTGGTATCTGAACATGATTCTGATCACTTACTTATCGATATCACTGAGTTTGATATAAGGAATATATGAGAACATTCGTACAGGCATAGCTTGTTAATATAAAAAGCAAAACTCCACTGATTATAACAAAATATAAAATTTCACTATTTTGAAGAAATAAATGAACGAATATTGAAAATTTGAAAACAAATAATCATATAATAATATATATTTGCGTAGACGTAAAAATATCAATTCAATGCTACATGTTTTAGTTCAACAGTATCGGAAATGAAGAACATATGTGCTTATATAACCGACCAGCATAAAATGCCCGCTCGGTGGTCTGGACGTTTCATATGATCGTTCGCCAATTTTCGCTCAGGAAATTGAAAACTAGACAATGTCAATTTTACATGGACGCGTACGGTTTATTTGAATTGAGCCCTTTCGATGATTCGCATAAGCTTAATTAAAACACAATTGTAACCACATAAACTATATTATAATAAATATAATAGAAATGTAAACTATACCTATGTAGGTAATTAAATGTTAAAAATCCAAATTGAATATTTACTTATTTTAATTATTTCTGTTTTACCCTATATGACGTCCTACTTTGAAAATAGGCCTCCCTCAAGTGTTTCTAGCTAAGCCACTTGCTGGTAAACCACTTGCTCATACACATCCTCAACTTTAGATTTATTTCAAGTCCAGTTATTTAGTTTTTGCCGGAAAATTTGATTTTTAACATAGCTCACTATTTTATCCACGTTAATCTTTCTCTAGCAGCCATACGTTAAAACAGGGAGTATGTATCGTAGTAAGATCGTTTCCAAATATTGGAGCATTCTGTTCTTTTTCGATATCCATTTAAATTTCCCGACAGCTGCCGAAGTCTGGTTCCTCAATTATTCCGCTCTTTGGTTTTTGGTTTTTGGCAACTTACATTCTAATTTCTTGTTTTTAAAAACCTAGAACCTAGTAGGTTCTAGGTTTTGTTAGTTACTTACAACTTACACATACTTCTAACAGACCATTAACTATAATCTAAAAAAAATAAAAGAGTATGCGAAATTAGTGATTAGTATCTGGCAAATATTCACATTCAAATATATATATAGGATATAGTGAAAAACCAGACACTTCTTCCACAGCTGGCTTCTAGTTACGTTCCATGAATTTCAAGCCTATAAGTTGACAGTCTAGTACAGTGAAATTTTTATTATAGAAAAAGCATATTTCATGTGTTGATTAAACAGTTTTTTGCGTAGGAAAACCATTGCGCAAATTTTCGATAAGTTGAAAAAGTATTTGTTATGTGGACTCTATTCCTTCACACTTTATGATTCATAAACCCTTTACTCACTTTCATTGTAGTGGAATCAGCACGAGGAATGCCCTATGCTCAGGATCCACCGTTGAGGTCATTACTGAGGAAATGGCCAATACAATTCAATGAACTAAAAGGGTGCTATGTTAAAACTAATCGATTTTCTATCAAAATATATAATAACAATTATTAAACAGTTTTTTTTGTTATGCAGATTCATATAACTGACAATATTTTAATAGGAATCAAGCATAGAGAATATAATAAAAATCTAAGCTAGAATTCTTATATTAACATATCTTTTAATTAAATAATTGATTTTACAATTTCAGATATAATCAAAGGGTAGTATTTATACAGAATTAGAAATAAAAATATCTCTTCAATATTATAAGTTTCAGTTTAACATTACTGAAAATAACGATCACAGGTGCTTATTATTCATAGCTATTCAGCAGAAATTGTCCGCTCGAAGTTCGCTTCGATAGTTCCAGTAGTCTGGAACTATCACGTGATTGTTTGCACATTTTCTCCCAGAAAATTAAACTCTAGACGAAAACCGTATCAATTATATTACAGTAGATAAAACAGAAATTAAACTAACTTTTTAATCGAATGTCAAAACACCAAATAGTTTCGATTGATTGCGCGTGGTGAAACATAGTAACAATGATAATGATTAAAATACTTGGTATTTGTTTAATAATATATTCAAGAGAGAGACGATCCTCAAAGAGAGTTAAGTAACATAAACTAAACTAATATATATATATATATATATATATATATATATATATATATATATATATATATATATATATATATATATGTATATATATATATATATATATATATATATATATATATATATATATATATATAATTTTGTTAGGTGCTTGACTGGGGACGAGCCCCACCCACCCCTTCAATTCAGGGTACCGACATATGCTCTCTTGTCAAGATTAGGAAGACCCTATCCACAGTCAACCACCCACACTTTCGCAAACTTCCCGTCGGATGGCGTATATATGTAATGTAAGACTTCCTTTTCCTTGGACGCTGTACAAAGAAGTCTTACATATATATATATATATATATATATATATATATATATATATATATATATATATATATATATATATATATATATATATATATATATATATATATATATATATATTGACTGCCGCGAACATTCACCGTAGGATGGCGCGAGTTTCATTGAGATTGCGACCCGCCATCGATATGACCAGTTGACTTGGTCTTGCTCTGTTCGTTTCGTTTCAGCTGTCTCCCTGCGTTGAGCTAGAGTCCAGCTGATGACGGCTGTGAGGCCAGAAACCGGTCCTGGGAGGGAGGTACTTGTCTCGGCATGGTGACGGCGACTGATTTGAGTCGAGCAGAGGTACGTGGTAGTACGGATGAAAAATTTCTGTTTTTCATATATATATAT
Source organism: Cosmopolites sordidus (assembly GCA_031761425.1). Classification (NCBI taxonomy): domain Eukaryota; kingdom Metazoa; phylum Arthropoda; class Insecta; order Coleoptera; family Curculionidae; genus Cosmopolites; species Cosmopolites sordidus. The sequence goes on along the minus strand of JARFXV010002147.1, from coordinate 41,242 downwards.
ATATATATATATATATATATATATATATATATATATATATATATATATATATATATATATATATATATATACAGGGTGTTAATGAAATACTCTGCCAGACTTTTTTGGTAAATTCTAACACAAACATAACACAAAAATACCATACGAATATGGGTCCAGAAAAAGTCTTCGTATTCGAGATACAGGGGGTTGAAGATTTCAATTTTTTTTCTTTTTTATTCCACATCTTCCGTATAAAGAAAGGTATTGTAACCAAATTTAATACACATCATCAGCTTTTCGGTTGCCATAATCTGAAAGAATATCAAGTCCTACAAGCAGCCAGTGGTGGAGTGATAGGATTTTGCTACTAATTAATTTAAAAAATAATTATTACGCTCCTGTTCAAAATTAAACGTAAATACATTTTTTAACACAGAATAATATTCTTTACAGAAAATGTATCTTGAAATTTTTTCGTATCTGCATCAGTTTCATGGCACACTTGACATAATAAAATGGAATCAACTTACATACGAAGATATTAATTTACTTAAACGACAGATTAACAAAAATTCAGTGACACTTAGTTTTTGACGTATTAGTCATTAGTAACCGAAATAATTTGGCGTTATTGTTACTTTACAATATATTAGGTGGCAAGGCAGAAATATACATTAGTATACTAATGCAAAATTAGTCGATATTCACCTCTATTACAGAATGGCCAATTGTAATGCCAGAAGAGCAAGACTAGACAGCATTTCCACTACGCGTATGTCCTAGTAGAAGTATGTTTCCTGATGTTCATCGACGTTTAAGGAAACAAGATAATTTCAAGGTGCAAGCACAAGATATAGATCGAAATAGTGATATTAGAACGCCAGATACGGAAGAACAGGTCTTAAACGCAATTACCGAAAATCCAAATACAAGTACAAGGATCACTGCAGTGAATATGGATATTTATCATGTCACTGTGTGGAATGTGTTAAAGAAACACCACTTGTACCCTTACCGTATTCAGAGGGTACATGCATTGCTTCCAAGGGATTTTTTGCCCCTCTTGACATTTTGTCGTTGGTTTCTTCAACATACAGTTGATCCCAATTTTCATATTTCCGTACTATTTACTGATGAGGCTCAATTCACAACAATCATCTTTGGACAGAAAATAATCCTCATGAAATTATTCAAACTCTACACCAATCCCAGTTTGCCGTCTATATTTGGGCAAACATTGGATTAGGTTGGGTTGGGAATAATTGGCAACCGACAAAACCTTTTATGTGTGATAGAAACCTGTATGTTAAGAGAAAAGCCAAGTTTGCTATGAAACCGTGAATGTGAAGATACACTTTTTGTAGAGAATAATATTCTGTGTTGAAAAATCTATTTAGTTTATATTATACATTTGGCAACCGCAAGGCTGATGATTTGTATTAAATTTGGTTACAATACCTTTCTTTATGCGGAAGATATAAATTTAAAAAGAAAAAAAATTACATTTTCAACCCCCTGTATCTCGAACACGAAAGATATACATTTAAGAATACTAGTGGTAATAGATCAATGATAGATTACATTCTAATAAAGAAATACACCCACAACATATATTAGATAGAGAAGTCTGACGACACCAAACGTATGAAGCGATCACAATTTGGTGATGTATAAACTAAGATGGAATATAAGAAACATTAAGCAACATCAAAGGAAGGAATTGGAAACAAAACTAAGAATAGAAAGTATACAGAAAGAATCAACGAGAGACCTATACCAGAAAAGGCTGCGAGACAAAATTAGGATGAACGGAATAAACGACAATTATGGCATAGACCGTAGTGGGAGAAAATAAAGCAAAATATATGAGAAGCTGCCAATAAGACACTAGATTTTAAAACTACCGATAAAAATAGGAAATGGAAAATGAAAACGCCATGGTTCATGGAGGGGACTAAACAGAAATGTTCAGTGTAGGTTAATCAGAACAGATGAAGTTTACTATAAATATAAGATAATTCGAACAGAAACCCATGAACTATTACGAAAAACAAAAACATATTATTAGAAAGAATGCACAGAAAAGTTAGAATTAGACTTCTATGTTCAGTAAAAACAGATGTGGAGATTCATAAGATAGTAAAGAAGTGCGTTGGAAGAACCGATAGAGTATACACATGTAAAATATATCTTTCGCAATTATTTAAAATAGAACAGTGTACCACAAGGCCATGAGTACCAGATATAACAACAAATGAAGAAACATCTATAACGGAAGAAAATCTGATAGAAGCTCTGGGAAAACTAAAAATTCAACTTTCTGGTTGTAGCTTCAAACATTCGTACAAATACTCATAAGATCGAATAGAATCCTGGACGAATGGAGAACGGCAATAGTTATATTAATGTGCAAGAAAGGAGAAAAGAAAGATCCCAATTACTATAGAGGCATACATCTGCTAAACTGTACATTGAAATTATCTCGTTGAATCTAATCAACACAATTGAAGACACATACAAAGACAATAAGGTAGTAGTAAGATTAGCAGAAGGAGATACACAGCCAATGAATTACGAACCATGGATACGGCTGGAATACTCTTTAAGTCCCTTATTATTTCATATTGCCATATACAAAATCATAAAGAAAATCAAAACAAAAAGGGGATATATAATGGGTAACCAAGAGCTGAACATTTTATGATATGCTGATGATGCTATCATCAGCATCTATCGTATATAAAATATCATATAACACCTACAAAAGCTGCTATATGATATTTTATATACGATATATTTTATCTATCATCAAAACAATATAATATGTCAATCTCGATTGAAAAAACCAAAACAGTAGTAATAGCAAAGAATCTCATTAGGTGCAAGTTGGTGGCTGAGATAAGCCAACAGAACAAGTGATGGAGGTCGAGTATCTGGGCATCAAAATAACTTGTGTCGAAAAAATCGAGGAAGAGGTAAAACATCAGGTTAGTAAGGCGAACAGGACAGGATATCTTAATTATACTATATTCAGAAATATTCCTTTTAGTCGAGACCAAAGCAAGAATATATAAAAGCGTAATACGAGCAGTCATTACTTACACAGATTAAACGGGATCTCATACCATTGTAGAATTGAATGATGCTATAGCGTAGAATGATGGGAATCTTAAAGAGAGCAGCAAACAAGACACTAAGAGACAGAGAAAGGAGTGATGACATAGGGCGCACATGAAACGAAAAAATTACTAATCAGTGGATAAAAGGAAGAAAGGTTGGGTGGGATCAACACATAGGAAGGATGGCAAACAACACAATAGTGCGTATTGCAAGAGACAAGTCACCGAATCGAACAAGATGGATATGTCGTCCAAGGAAGAGATGGAGCGATCAATCAGGGAAAAGCAAAAAAAAATAGGCAATATGTCTAATTATAAGCAGGAAGAAGAAGAAGAAGAAGAAGAAGAAGAAGAAGAAGAAGAAGAAGAAGAAGAAGAAGAAGAATAGTATTACAACCATTAATATTACAAACTTCGACGGGTACGCAGGCTTTGTCGAACATTACATAGACTAGAACTACTTTTTGAACACCAGTAATGTCAAATTGATACATAGCTGCAATAAAAGCATACTGTTAAATTACTTGGAAATTTCCGAAATTAAAAAAGCCATATATGACGGTAAAAATCTAACAAATATCGGGCTAAGCTTTGGAAATACCCCAATTATTGAAAGTGCCATAAATTTACGGAGACCGTTTAAAAAAAAATATAATTACCTCCATTGGATAGGACTTTGAAGCTTTAGTTTATACTTAAGTTTCTTTGAGAATGGTTGCAAAGCCGAAGTATGTCAGAGAATATCTCGAATATATTGTGAAACAAATACCAAGTGTTTTAATCATTATCATTGTACTAATTTATTTGAATTAATTTTTGATAACCGACGAATATTTAATTTTAAGGTATATATTTATGATTTATTTTTATTTTTAATATGGAATTATTATAATTTGCATAAAATGTGGAAAATCTGTTGAGGTTGTCACTTTTATCCAGGTTAGGTACAGATACTTTTCTTTAACAAATTGTTGCTGGAGATAAAATTGGATTCCACATAAAGAAAATTAACAGTTAACACCAGGAAAACCACATTTGTCCCCTCCAAACGTAGATCTTCATTTAAAAAAAATATGGTGATATATTAGAGGAATTATTTACTATAAGGTTCTGTATCGTAATGAAACTATAATTGCTGAATATTATTATCTTCTTCTTCATATCCTGTGTGTCAAGTTGACCCTAAGGCCCTTACTTTTGTTCTCTTATTACGATTACGACTGTTTCGCGTCAGTCGCAATCTGGATTTTATGCGCCGTCCTTTTGGCGCGGTTAATACCATACGGTACTGGTCGAGATTAATCGACCGAAGTGAAGTGATTACTGCTCCGGAAACGACCCGCGAGGGTCGAGTCCAGTGGAAGTTTATTCGTAGATCGATTGGTTGATACGCTGGTCGTTGTCGCTGGATTTTTTGAATGAACTGATGTGCTGTTCGGTTCTTCTTCGTGACTGTGGTGTTTTGGCCTATTCTTTTTTGTTTTCTTGATGTTATTCTGTTCTATTTTGTTTTATTATTCTCTTTTTTGTTTTCTTGATGTTCTCTTTTTTGTTTTCTTGATGTTATTCTGTTCTATTTTGTTTTGTTATTCTCTTTTTTGTTTTCTTGATGTTCTCTTTTTTGTTTTCTTGATGTTCTCTTTTTGTTTTCTTGACGTTATACCGGTGTTAGTGGTTTTATTTCGATGTTGTTGGTAGCACAGAATGGACGGACTGGATGTTGTTGTCGGTCCCAGTGCGTCACATCTTCACCGTCTTCGGGGCTAAGGCTTATTCTCTTGGTTAGGTTTGAGGTCGCCGCGCGTCTGCGTGACGAACCTCGGGGGTGCCCGCTCCCTAATCCAGTTCGGACTCCCGCTGCTGGAACGGTCAACAGCCATGGACGTCTGCCCCCACGATGGCCAGCGCGCTCGCAACGCATCCGACCACCACGGAGTCCATCCTCTGCTTACAGTATTACACTGTTTATTCCTTGTTGGCGAGTCCGGGCAAGAAGGATTTGGTGTTGCTGCCGGTCCCGGTGCTTCGTTCTTCACCAAACTTCGGGGCTAAGACTTATTCTCTGAGTTAGGGTTGAAGTGACGCTTGGCGGAAGCGACACTTCGGGGTTTGTCCGCTCCCTTGGCTGGATCTGTACGTCGGCGACCGAGACTACCAGCCGACACTGCTATCTGTCCCCATGGTGACCAGACAAAACACGTCCGATCACCTCAGAGTCTCGTTCCGAACTGAATATTATTATGCTCAGCTTGATAAACATGAAACATGGCTTAAATTAAAAAATGTGGAACTATGTGAACAAAAAATATGTTATTCGATAGCACGACAATGCAAGACCTCACAGTACCCGAACCACCTAAGAATAATTCAAAGAATAAGGCTGATAAGTACTTTCTTATCCACCTTATTTTTCTGATGGTGCAGCGTCAGATTACCATCTTTTCAGGTCTACCTACGAAAACTATTAAAACTATATTCGAAGAATATATTACTTCAGAATCACTCTGATTTTCACACAAAAGGGTAATAGAAAGATTGTCGATAGACGAAGATTGTCGATAACGATGAACATTAAATTGTATATTAAAATGGTATTAACACTTAAATAAAATACAATTTTATGCAATATTATAAAATACATTGCTTATCGGTATACCAATGCATTAAAATAATTTATCACCGAAAAGGTGTTGCGGGTTGAAAGAGTTGGAGCTCCTTCAGCTGACACCGAAGCTTACGTGGTGTGAATATTGAAATGTGCAATACTATGTTAGATATAACGAAATGATAATATTTATATAGGCTTAAAAACAAAAGTATTTACTGAAAGTTATTAGTTTAAGTTCATCCGCCTAGCAGCAAGTGATCGCCTAGTTGTTTGAACGCACATCATAATCTCCCGCCCATTTTGGTTAAGGAAATTGGAAACTAAACAATATCAATTTTACATCTGAGCGTAGGGTACATTTAAATTTGTTTACTTTCTATGATACATATAGACCTAATTCAAACACAATTGCAACCACATAAACTTTGTTACAGTAAATGTAATATATAACTAATTTCGTATTCGAATGTCGAAAATTCAATTGGGAGCTATTTATTTACATTAACTAATTATTTTTAACTATTAAATATTAAATATTCAGGAACATATTTATTATTTGTATACAGATAATTAGAATGAAATATTTAGAATACTAATTGTACTTAATGAATTTGTTTTAGGAGTAATTGTGAGTTGTGAGTTGTAAATAGAGAATCCACAGTAGCTTCATCTGAAAGACCTTACATACAAAAGGCAGGAACATATCTTGATTACATACATATTACGATATTTAAAAAAAAAAACTATGTAAAATATGGCAGATTAGTCCTGATGAGCTCCTGATGAAAAAATCAACTTAAAGCAACGCGATTGTTTCAAAAAGGCATAACATAGTCATAAAATAAAAGGAATAAATAAAATCAGCACCACTAAGGGAAACCATTTTTCCTTCTGGAAACTCACAAAAAACCTAAAAGTTTTCAATTCAATTAAATGATTCTATCTGAAGCAGTAATGCTTTGTACTATAATGGTATGCTATATGGGCTATAAGTGATAAAGACAGAGACATGAACAGGAAAGAGAGACAGGATATTCCTGCTGAATATGAGAAACCCATTCAAGATGACTTAAATGAACGGGATGCTAATCGATAAATTAAAACCTTCAGATGCCGAAGTTATATAAACAATCTAAACATCAAAAAATGCATTTGGTTTGATGTCATTAGTGGCCTGATATTACAAAACCTACCACCAGAGCGTATAAAATTGATAATATCTTTAATGCGAATCTGGAAATAGATTACTTCCCATTCCAAGGGAAAGCAGTTGAGATGATTATGATAGCAAATACTAACAAAGCCTTAATTAACTTTCAAACTTATCGCCTTATAAGTCTTTTGACCATCTTATAGAAGGTTCTTGAAATGTTTCTCCTAAAAAGACTAGATGCAATATATAATATCTGAAAAAAAAATGGATTCTTAGCTACCCATTTGTCTTTAGAAAAAAACAAAGTATAAGCCAGGAGGTTCACAGGGTGGAAAAATCAGCTAGAGACGTATTTCAAACAACGCAACTTCAGACAACCCAAACCACCAAACCAGACGCACTTCAAACTTCACTTGTAGACAACAGCTATTGCACAGCACCATTTTTAGATATCTCTCAGGTCTTTGATGAGGAATGGCACGTAAATCTAAATAAAAAATTTGATCCTCCCTTCCTCACCAAATATGTATGTTATTGCAATAGCGCAACAGATATATTTTTCCAAGTTAAATATGGTAATGCCACCTCTTTTCTGTTTCCTATCTATCCAGGTGTGTCTGGAGGAAGCATTCTTGATCGTACCAACAACAGCAACATAACTTTTACAAGATCACCTGAGCAAACTCTAAATGATTTAAAGTTTTGCAACAGCTACGAATCCATACACCAGCAAATCCATTAGATAGCCCTCAAGATTGGCGAAAACAAATATGGTAAATAATTTTCAAATAAGAGTGTCAGAACATTGAGACCTAACTGCGGCAACACTGTTTGAAATACAAATATCACTCATAGATTGCTGTATTCAGTACATTGTGTGAATTTACTATGGAAATATATTTGATTCAATAGCGTGTAGAAATTGGAAGTTGGAAGACGATTCAGGGTTACCTCTTGATCTTCTGAAAATCATTGTATAGTGCGGTTTTTGGGCTGAAGAAGTGATTGAGCATAATGTCAATGTTAATAATGGTAATGTCAGCTGATCACCAAGATCATGTGATCTCTCAATTCTTTAAAATCGGCTTCTATTAAGAACTGTATATAAAAAATACTGGATTTTGAATCAGAAATCCTGGTTAAGCTAGACAATAAAGTATCGATTTACAAATGTATCTTAGGTCTTATATGGTCCTACGGTATTTAGATCTGAGACACTGTTTGTAATTTGAATATTCAAATTATACAGCGTGTCCAATCCAAAATTATTCGACAAATATGTAAAGCTCTATGGTATATACTTAATTACGTCATTCATTCACATCTTCAAATTTTAACCGTCAAAGAAACAACCGCCTCATTAAGTTCAAATTACGTCAGGTCAGTAGAGTTCAAGATAATCCAAACATTCTAGCCAACAGACTTCTACGCCACCAAGAAGAAGTTTAAACATGCTTGTCATTTAGCCGTTTACATGCCCAGTGTTTAGTGTTTAAACTAAACTAGAGGTTAAAAAAAAACTTTCTTCGGAGTTTTTTTTACCAATTTAAACTATTTACAGGGCCGTGTTAGGCCATGCAGGGGCCCTTGGGTACACAGAGTTTGTTGCCCTTTTAGAAAGCAAAAAAAATGTGAATGAAAATATGAGAATGTACTTTTGTCTAGTGACTTTATTGATTATAATGGTTAGCTTTATACAAAACAAATATAAGTGAAGTGATAGCTGTTTTCAGAGTTGGACTTACGTTGATAATGTTAAGTTTAAAATCTTCTATTATGCCCTCAAAGTCCACTTTTTGCACACTTTCTATGCACATGATTAACATTAATTAATAAGTGGTTCTTGTAATATAGTCATTCGTAATTCATTTTTTATTTTTTTCAGCTGTGAAAATAAACGCTTTTCATTGCAATTGGTGACCATTAGGCAAAGGAATATCGTTGTAGCAACTTTCACATTCGGGAAAGTTTCTTCTAGTTTATCTGCCTTTATTAGAGTATGTAAGGCTGAGGTACTCAAGTTCGCGGATTCATTTCCAAGGTTTTTGCAGGTACTGCCTTAAATTAAAACATTTTGATTTGAGCTCATTATCGTTAATGTTTTCGTGATAGAATTCTGCAAATTCGTTGCATTTATTTGTCAACTGGTCAGAATCGATTGTTTTTGACTGAGAAAGAAAACTAAAATATTTAACACAGTTAACTTCCTTGTATGATTCCAAACATTGCTTTAAATGAACATCCAACATGAACATGATTATAGGAAGAAATGTTTCTATAAGAGATTTTTTTTGCCATTGCCATTACACAGTCTCTGATGGCCCTTCCAAAAAAGTGATGCGTGTGATGCGAATTATGTTTCTTTGAGAATTATCTTCTTTTTTTGGCAGCCCATTCGAACTGAACGAAATGACTGCGTGCGCTACTGATATAATCAGCAAGAGATGCAGACAGTTTGGTTGCAATGTCCATTGCCATGATATTATTCTGTAAGCTTATGCTTGTTTTTTTGATAATTCCCGAAAGGTCATTCCATATCTCCATTAGGAGAATGGTTTACAGTTTTTCCATTTTTTGGCAAGGTTTTAAGTTTCGTTTATTGTTTCGCCTAGTTGATCGGTGTTTCTGGCCGATTAAGACCGAATTGAGATTAAAGTATGATTGTATGATTTAAAGATATGATTGTAACCATTAGGCAAAGCGTTAAGAGCCTCAGTGCATGCATACCATCTGATTTCAGAGAAGGACTTCAAAACTTTATTTGCACCTAAACTTTGAACAATTTTTGAGTGAACTGGAAGTATGCTAATGCATGGGACAAAATAGCAAATTCACATTTTTCTTTTATTCTTACCTGAAGATCAAAATACTTTCGAGCCGTATTTGCTGCATTATCGTAGCTCTGCCCGCAACAATCCTTTATTGGAATATCAAGACTTTCTAAAAAGTTTAAAACGGTCTTTGGTATATATTCAGCCTTATGCTTCTTCATAGGTAAAAATTTCGAAAATCTCTCAATAGGCTTTCCGTGTTTCACGTACCAAGCGATGAAAGTTAATTAGTCAACATGGGAGAAAGCTGGTGTAAAATCTGCACTTATTGTGTAGTATTTCGTTGCTTTTACTTCCATAACAATCGTTCCTAATAATTGCAAAATAACAATAACAAATATTTGCAGATAAATATGAAGTACTTTCATTTCCACGATTTCCGCTGTTTTGCATATGATCAGCAAGAAAACGATCAAATTCACTTATTAGCTCCAAGCATCCCAAATAATTCCCGTTATTTTGAGACCCCAAAATTCCATTATCACCATGAAACCAAAAATGCCATGAAGCCAAAAATTTCGCAACTGCAACAATTCGTTTAAATACATTCTTCCAATAATTGACCTGTGCGCTATATTGGAAAAGCAATCCGCTATTGACTCGTCCAGTAGTTTTGCTTCTTGCTTATGCTGTAAACTATTCTCATGCTCTATTGCCCGTAGTATTAGTAAATAGACGACAGCAATAACAATATACAGATTTCTTCGACGGCGAATATAGTAGCCATTTTCTGTACACATTCTCGTCATTCGTTAATTTGCGAGTGAAAATATTTCTAGTTAACTTTTTAGATTTGTTTTAGATCAGCAAAATTTGTGAAAGTCACAATGTTTATTTTGGAAAAAACACTGGCCTCCAAATATCGCGTACTTCTTCCGTTAAAATTTCATCGTAGTATGACCAAGGTCGTGAGATATATTTTCTAAAATACTTGTAGTTAGTAAGCCGCAGTGGCTTGAACTGGAAGATCCAGGCTGTAATGTGTGTATGACCATCTTTATATTTAGAACTGATGAACTCGAAACACTAATTTTTTCTTCTATGTCAAACCTGGGTCCCGTTTCTGAGCTTTGAGATTTAGAGATATCTTGAGATGATGATGTCGAATAATCAGTCTGCCTGCTAGTTTCTTCAGGTGTAAAAAATGCAGTGAGTTTAGGTAGTTTGTTGATATTTTCTTTCTGAGCTGCAAATTTTTTTCTTTTTTCTGAACCACTTAAATATGTTCTTTTCGACATAATTAAATAAGATTACAAAACTACATTCAAGCAAATAAACAAAAACGAATCGTTTAAATTTGAGACATCAGGGCATTTGAGACATATATGTATATACGTTGCTTCACTTACAATGTAGGTATGCACGGTGTGTGCCTACACTATAGCTAGCGCAACGTAGGTTACCGCTAGGAGGCTTAGTTTCGCCTCTGCCTTGATAACCAAGTTTACGGTAAGTTCACCTAAATCTATTGTCACACGCAACCTCAATCTGACGTCAAGATGACTACAAAAATTTTACGTGCACGTTAAATGACGACGACGACATTTCGTCATTAGGCCGGGGCCTTGGGCTCGTGCCCCACGTGTCCTTATAGAAAAGACGAAACTGATATACAAGAATAATTAAGTTCACCCTATTTTTGTCAATCATGGGTGTACACCTAAGCTTTGTTCCTTTGTTCCTTCTGTGTCATATGTTCTACGTTAATGTTTTCTGTTTCCAGTGTCTATTCATATTAAATGTATGAAATATTTGTCACTTTTGCAGTAAATTATGATTCTTTAGGACTTACTGATACTTGATTTATTTGACTTTATTTTTTCGACTTTTGTTAACAATCAATCACAACAATATAGGTTGGATATATAACTAGGATACTTAAAATATAGAAAATTGGTTTGAGAAAATGCAAGAGGAGAATAATTTGGAAAACAATATGGTAATTTGTATCAATTTAATTGCTTTTTATTATTATTTGTAAAAACTTTTGCGGTAACGTCCGTAGTTCAAATTCATTTTTTTAGCCTGGTTTTACTTAACTATTTACTTCCTTACTTATAATATATGAAATTTTCGGCCGAAATGGAGCTAGGCCAGGTATTAAAATAATTGCTCTAGCTGACCCCCTAAAGATACGTAGTATGAATATTGTAATCTGTAATAATTTTAGAATATTAGCTTTAATGAAATGATAATATTTATAAACACTCAAAAATATTTGCTTAACGTTGTAAATTGAAGTTCCTACAGGGCCGAAAAAAAAGACATTTGTGTTTGTTCTTCTGTCTTGCAGAAAATTTACGTTCGATGATCAGAACGTGTCAATGTTTGTCTAGGACATTGAAAACTAGACTACACCAATTGTGTGCCGATGCGTAGGTTTTTTTTAATTCTCGACTTTCGGTGATTCATATGGGCTTAATAAAAACACAATTGTAACCACATAAACTCTATAGTAGCAAATGCAATCAAAAATTAAACGAGCTACGTAACTGAGTTCCGGAAATCCAAATATTAATTACTTATATTGACTAAATATTAGTATTTGGTAAATATTCGATATTCAGCATTATATTTTATTATCTGTAAAATATATTAAACATATAAACTAATATTTAATAGGTAGATAATAAATTAGAAATATCTATCTTTATCTTGGTGATATGCCGATTGATATTAACTGAAATAATTTAGAAGAAATTGACCATAGAGAAAATAAAAATGTACTAAGAAATATAAAATATATTTCAATATAAGAAAAATTAGGGGCACTTGGAATAATAATGATGTTCACTGTCAGTGTCATTGTTTTGCTTCATATTAATGCAATTTGATTTAATAATTTGATAGTTAGATTAAGGTTCCTGAGTTATACGATATATAGGATATATTTTTTTTCATCTAGTAGTTATTTTTGTATCGTTAAGAAACATTAAATTATATTCAATTTTTCAATTTTGTTTTATTTATTACTTGTTGATTTTGTTCTTGTTGCAGCCTATATAAATTATATTTCTAAGATTACCACTTCAGTATAGTATAATTGTATTGAAAATAAGTTCAAGAGAATATAAAAGTATCTTGATTGAGAAGAATATTTTGAAGTACAATAATGTCATTATTCCATTAATGCGTTTATTCTTATTATTTGTAGAAATAATTGCGGTGACCTACGAAGTGAGAATATTGTAATATTTTTACAATTTCAGAAATAATGAATTGGTAACATTTTTATACGCTTACATATAAGAATATTTGCACAATGTTATAAGTTTCAATTCAACAGGATTGAAAAAAGGGCACATGTGCTTATAGTACTATGATTAAAAGCCACCAAAGGTGACCTTTCTTTTAAAAATTCACGCGCTTTACGTATCGATACAATCATTTGTTTTTTAAGTTGGTATGTCTGTTATGTACAGAAGTTTTTTGTTAAGCTAGAAATTATAATGTCTTTTGCAATTGTTACACATATTTGTAGTTGATTTTATAAAATGAATAAAGTTATCGAATAAAGAATTTGCATTTTTGTCTACACAAAACAATATTTCTTGTTAATTGAATTCTTCTATTGGAATCTGCGGTGTGAAGTACTAAACTGGAAGAGATTTATCACTAAACATCAAATCACTTTTTTAAGCTTCTCGACGTGGGTTGCGCTAATCATGTTAACATCCTCAAGAGATGATTCAATCTAATTGAGATTCAATTGAATTTGATATAATAGTGTGGTAGTTAGGATTTGGGATCGGAATCGATTGGTGAATTCCTCACCCATTCAAATTATCTAATATAAATAAAGGGTTGTCTAATAAGAGTATCAGTTCGGCATATAGTTCTATAAACTAGATATTAACATAACCCCACAAAAAACTCGATGAGATTTCATGATCTTGGTGGGCAGTTAACATTACTATTTCGCGAAATAACGTATCCAGGCGATTTTTCTTGCTATAAATCAATTGTCTGGCGAGATGTGTAAAATGTCGAAAATGATTTGACATTTTGTTGAAAGAAAACATGGATTATATTCACATTTATAAACTTAGGCCAAATATATTATGTTAACATATTCCTATAACATTCATCATTAACAGTAACACGATTTCACGATTATCGTTTTCAAAGCAATAAGGTCCTCTCACAGTTTTAGCCCAAAAAACGCACCAAACACTGACTTTTTGAGGATAAAAAGGTAACTCTTGCATCACTTGAGGATTTTCATCTTCCTAAATCCTGCGGTTATGTTTGTTGATAAACTCGTTAAGCCAGAAGTGCGCTTCGTAAGAGAAGTTTTTTTCCCAAAGTGGAACTCCAACTACTCTAAAGCCAATTGTTGAATAACCGTGTAAATTTTTATGGTGAATTGACTGAACTAAAACAATGTACTGAACACTGCAGTCTATGAGTGACTTTTACATTTCAAACAGTGTTGCCACTGTTATCTTCAAAAGTTCTGACATTCTTACTGAATTTTTCTTTTTCAATCTTGTAATTGTTGTTAATTTTGGGATCTACTTAATTCTACTTACTCTTACTTTTATTGGGAATATTGTATATGCTTAAGCCTGTGTAATAAGTTTTCTGAGAATATCACTTGTATCATAGATATTTAGACAATTAGTTTATCAAAAAGTAAAAGGAAAATAATTTGGAAAGCAATAAGGCAATTTGTACCCATTAAATTGTTTATTTTTTTGTAAGAACTTTTGCGGATATACCTGTAGTTAATTTTCATTTTCTTTAGTCAGGATTTCAACTTGTCACTTGCTGCCTTATTTAGATTATAAGAAATGGTGGATTGAAGGAACCTTTGTTCTTATTAATCTCTCCAGCAGAAAATATCCGCTCGATGATTTGAACATATCATATGATCGTTCGGCAATTTTCCCTCAGGAAATTGAAACCTAGACTATGACCAATTTTACATCGACGCATAGGGTATATTTGGACTGGTCCGCTGTCGATGGCTCGTATACGTATAATTAAAACACAATTGCAACCGCATTCACTTAATTGCTGTAGATGTAATAAAAATTTATATTAGCTAGGTAAATAAATGTCGAAACACTAAATGTTTACAAAAAATATTTACTAATTTTAATTAATTATTAGGCATTTTATAATTTGTATATGTTGAATTATTTGTTTATTTGTTTTTTAGACTTATACATTAAATAATTTTTAAGACCACGCACGTGGTGTCCTAGCTTTAAATTTTATGTGACCAGCAAGAAATCAAGATATATATTAGCAGAGTTATCAAACACTACAATTAAAAAAAACAAAAATAAAAGAATAGAAGGAAATTTTCTGTAAAAAGAATTCAACACTGTCTTGGTGTAGTGGGCACCATGATGGAGTGATTATGACCTTGCCGTGAGTTGGGTAACTTCCCGCTAATCATATCAACACAAAACTAAAGGCACTCGGTCTTATGGCTGGGACCTCGAAGTGCAAATCCGTAAAAAGTTGTTAAACTAAATTATTATACTATGGAGAACCTTCACCACGAATCTCAACGGGAAAAGTGACCTTTGACTTCCCCAATGCGTACAACAAGAAACCCCAGTGGTAATCTCCCACCAAAATAACATCGTCCTCGAAAACTACGACGAAAGATGGTTGATCAGTCAATCCAAATGAAATCGAAGGGAAAATGGAATTAATCTCCTCCATTTAATAAGTTGAGACAAAATTTGATATATCTCTGTTTCCTTCTAACGCACCCCAAGACCTAACCACACTCTGCTTACGAGAAAAGCACGGAAATGCACAGCACAGTGCTCTCCTCTCGTGATTGTCCACCGCATATATAGGCATACCCTCATGGTCACGAAAGGAGGTCCTCTAGAACACGGTGTCTGTTTGTTTGCAGTTCTGTTTAAAGATTGTTGAGTATTGGTCGACGAAATGTAGTTCTCTCCGCTATTAATTAAAAATATAATAAAATAAAAGCGTGTTTCAAATTTAGGGTTACTTTGTGCCCGTTACAATCCTTGACAAGTATTTGTGAGGAAAGTAATACAAACTTTTTAGGTTATTTTCGAATCTCAGATTGAAAAAAAACTTAGTTGTTTTGTTGTTATAAGTCACTGAAGTTTTTTTTGACCTCCTCAAAACATGTGAAGCGATTATTCACGAGATGATGTTGCTACAAATCCGAAAGTCAATTCATGATCAATTCATTAATTTGCGAAGGTCACTTAAATGCGGTTATCGTTTACAGAGTTCTTTTTGCTGTATGTGGGAATGCGTTGTCCTGAAGCAAAATGACTTCCTTTCTTCTTTTATAAAGTATAAGTACAATTTTATACCAGAGGAAAGGTGTTTAGGAATGCTTAATCTCTATCCCAAGGAGTTTCTAATATGCCGAATCGAGTGATCACTTCACAATGGTCACAGGAATTTCAGTGCCGATTCATGACATGATGATGTTTATAAAACTCGGATTCATTATTATATACCAGAAATGACGGAGCAGTCAAAACGGTAGTTAAAATTACTTTTAGCATTACGAGACAACCTTTTATACAACTCAAACCCTTTTGAGAGACGTGCTTAGAGAAAGACCTTTGGTGAATCTTTCTAATTACCAGGTTCAACCGATTTGATTTTTGTTGTGTGGTGAATTTTAAAATATGATATCTGCTAATAAAACACATACATTTCAGGAGTTCGATATTTAGAAGATTTTATCTAAACATGGAAATTCATTATGAAAAATGGTATTAAATATATTCTATTTGTGTGCGGTCAAAGGATAAACATTTACTATTTATATCTATTAATAATATACAATTGTAAAAATATTCTGTTTTCTTAAAAACAATTGTCAGACTCAAATTGGTCAGGTAATTATAGTTCCTGTATTATAGCATCCTGTATATATCTTGAAAATTAATACAAAATTTTAACTTTAATATATATTTTTTTCTCTTTTTTATAATTTTTTCCTTCTATTTTCAGGACTTTAACTTTAACATACAATGACACTTAAACTTTTCACAAAAATCTATATAAGAACAAAATAAATACATAAAAGATCAACGAGGAAAAATAATATTAAAATCGGTTAAAGGTTTATAAAGT
Organism: Cosmopolites sordidus; assembly: GCA_031761425.1. NCBI lineage: Eukaryota > Metazoa > Arthropoda > Insecta > Coleoptera > Curculionidae > Cosmopolites > Cosmopolites sordidus. The sequence goes on along the minus strand of JARFXV010002147.1, from coordinate 24,457 downwards.
ATATATTCGTTTAATGTTATGAAGAGAATTTTTTAAAGTTCATATACAAAGTATACCTACATAAAAAATTTTGCAGATATTATACGAGGGGTATTTTTAAATAAGGTCTGTTTTGAAATGAGAGTGAGAATGGCGCGCAATCGCCGTAGAGCGCTTGCGCGTCTGCTCCCAAAATGTCTCGGGTCATTTAGGTGTCATTTGCAACTGTATCCTCTGTCTACTAAGATGTAGAAGTTTATAATGTTTAAGAAAATTAAGTCGTCCACCGAGTGTAGGCTACGATCTGTAATTCGTTTCTGCAGTGCAGTAAATTTGGCAGCGAAAATTCACCGTCAGATTTATGAGATTTACGGTGATAATGCTACGAGTGACAGTAAAATTCGAAAGTGAGTAAGTGAGTGTCTTTTGTGACGGGAAATATTTTGTGAGTGGATTTTATGCTGTGAGGCACAATAATCAATTCAGATGCGTATTGTGTCACCTTGAGAAAACTCCGGGCTGCCATACAAAACAAGCGACATGGCGTAGTGTCTTCCGGTGTGATGTTGCTCCATGACAATGCAAGGCCACATATTTCTGCATAAATACAAGGTCTAATCAGGTCTTTTGGATGGGAAGAACTGGATCATCCACCTTACAGTCCAGACTTTGCACCCAGTGATTTAATTCTTCTTCACTTCTTTCGGTACTTAAAGGAGTTTCTTGGTAGTCAACGGTTCAACGACGACGAAGAACTTAAAACTGTAGTCATGGTGGTAGAAAGGTCTTAAACGTCAGAATTCAAAAACTTGTTGAGCGTATAACAAATGTTTGAACAAAAATGAAAATTATGTAGAAAAGAGATTATGTAGTAAAGTAGGAAATTATATAGAATATGAAAAAAAATAAATTTAAGGATATTTTAGATTTTTTTTTTCTAAAAAACGGATCTTATTTAAAAAATATACCTCGCATTATATTAAAAAAAGGCTATTTCTAACAAACGAACTTCACTAACAAACATTAAAAAGTGACATCATTTTTCCAAACATCATAACACCGGAAACTTCAAATGTTTATATTTTCTGTTAAGAATGGGAAAACTTTAAACTGATTGATAATTCGCTTTAAACCACAACGCATAAAGCCAAAATGAGCTGTGGGAATACTATACGAAGATAGAGTGAAAAGCTAAATATTTTTCCAATAGACGGCGATGGGATTATAAAGATGATTGCATTTCCGAAAATTAACGCCCTTTCTAGTGATGCTCCATTAATTTCAAACCGATATGATATTTAGTTTTGTTTTGACAGTCTTCGAAAACAGATAAGTTTGATGCTTTTTTGCGTAGAAAAACCATAGCGCAAACCGAAGAAAAGTTGGAAAGGTATTATGGGAACTCTGCTTCTTTGCATTTTATGGTTTATAAGTTGTTTACTAAATCACTATGTGGTCGAGCTAGCACGAGCGAGACTCCACTCAAAAAAATCATGATATTGTGTTATGCGATCACAGAGTGACTGTTAGAGAGATTGATAAACATCTGGGACGAACTACTCCGGTTTTCTCTTTCCAATCAGGAAGAAATGGCTGACTGGAAAGATATACAAATCAAATGAAGAGATTATCGCCGAAACATAAGACTAGTTTGAATTCGACAAATACTTTTTAGAAGGCATAACTAAGTTGGAAAATCATTGAACGAAGTGTATCGAACTAAAAGGAGATCTCCTTGGAAAATAATTTGATTTGCGATCAAAAAAAACCTATTCCATTTAAAATGGCCAATTGGAAATTGAACTGAACTAATCTTAAAGTTTACCATATAAGCCATGCACAAATACGATGTGAAAAGTGCACATTTGAAATCAATAGAATTTAGTTAATAATTTAGTTTATTAATTACCAAAAATTCTTGACAAGCCGAGATTTAGACAGATTACATCTTGAAAATGTCAATATTGAGACAATTTATATCTGACGAAGTTACAGTGTTAGCGAAACTAGTCAAACATTAATACAGTAAACTGATTAATTTCCATAAAGTAGAAGGCAACATAATCCAAAAATCTTCATTTGCTACAATATTATACCATTTTTATACCATCACACAGTTTACCAAATTATATAATTGTATTGAATGAATTGTCTTTTTCATTCTTCAAAAACAGATCAGAGAGGAATTCAAGAGAGGAATACAAGAACATGAAAGAAGATTTATTAATCAGAAACACAATACCAATTATGCCCCAAGGCTGCTAACTGAAAATCATGGTTTTAATAGTGTTTTCAAGATATTACACGTACAAAATAAAAGAAACAAATTGAACCATCTGGAAAGTTTAGAAATAAACCGTTCAAAAGATCCGAAAACTTTGTTAACTTTGTACATGCAATAAATAGCCTCTAGGTAATTATCCAAAAATATATATTTTATTGTGTGAACGTTTAAGATTTATATCCAATTCAACATTAAAAATTTGTTTTTTTGACGAAGCTACAGTGTTAAAACAATACAAATAAGTGGAGCTTTTGATCAAAAAGTTTTTTATTAAACAAATGAAGAATTATGTAAAATCATGTATAATAAACCAATATATAGGGAAAATAAAAATAAAGGTAGAAGACGGTCTAGTGATTGCTAAAAAATCGTATACTGCCGGTCCTTTTAAAGTTAAAGTGATATTTACTATATTTCAATCAAACCCATGCTTTATTACATTTTTCCTTCAAACAATACAGTTGACATAATGTTATATAACGTGGTATGTTATATCCTATATAAAATCTAAAAAATTTGCAAAATTACATTTTTTTTCAATTACTCTATCACGAACTACATTAAAGGATAGAGCTTATTGAGTATGTAATTAGACCATGTTTTATATTATATTACTTTGTTATAGCATGTTATATTGTTCTATATGCACAACTGGTTTCCAAACAATTACGCTTCATCAAATGAACTCTGTCAAGAACGATTGAACTAACAACCACTACCTAACAACAAATTACCTAATGGGTTATGTAATAACGTAATATGATATAACTGCAATATGGATTAGTCTGTGTTTGTCAGTGAAGAAATGAACTAGAATTGTTTGTATAAATAAAATATAATCAATGTTTGCTAATAATGTATGCTGAAATAGGAAAACATTTTTATGTATTAATGATTAACAGATTAACACAATGTCGCATAAAGTGTATAATTTTGATATATTTAAAGAAAGATATCATGTGTAGAATATAATATCGGGTAAATATCAATCTCCCGATTCTTCATGATGTCTTATAAAGGGTGTTCCAATAGTTACTTCGAAATATAAATTTAGCGCCGTTTTATCAATGAGTTGACCTAAAAATTGTGTATCTCAATAATGACAAAAGTCAAGTTATTGGTCAATGAACAGTAGTTGTGCCAAATTATTATTGATTATTTTACTCAAAGAATGGCCATTTGCAGAAACAGCCGAGGGGGACATTTGGAGAATATTATTTATAAAACATGCCGTCTTTACTTTTTGATAAAATGAACAAGCATGTTAGTTTTCTAAAATTGTTGGTTTTATTTAAAAAGGAAATCCCGAAATACCTATTGGGACCTACTGGGAAAGTCGAAATACGGGGGTCGTTCAAAGAGTGCACGGCCTGCTACAGAAAACTTAACATTTTAAAGATTTTTTATTTTTCACCATAACGACCCTCCAATTTACTACATTTAGACCAATTCTGTTCCAACTTTTACTTCTTTGAGAATAGTACGATTTATCCAACTCTGCAAAACAGGCTTGATGATAAAAAAAAGTAACTAAAAAATCTTAAAATTTTATGGAAGCGTTAACAACAAGGATTCTCAGCACAGGACCAAGATATATATCAAGGTGTTGAAACATACATACACGTAGGTACAAAAACTTCTAACGTCTAAATGCTATTAAACTTCTGTGCGTATGGACTAGTTATATATTTAAAAGCTCTACAGGTCTTCAAGGCCTAGGGCGTAGTGTTTACAATATCGTATTTTACATATCACTATTTTGCATATAATTATAACATTGCATATGTGGTTCCCATCCTTCACCAGTTCGTCTGCAGCACAGTTTGGACTATCCCTCTCCACTCCTTTCTATTGTTTGCTATATCCTTCCATTCCCCCATCCTTATCGTATTCAAATCTTCCTGCACTTGACCCATCCATCTTTTTCTTGGTCTGCTCTTTCTCTTCTTCCCTATTGGCCTTCTGCGTAACACTAGATTTGTCATTCTCCCTCCGCCCAGTCTCTCCACGTGTCCAAGCCATCTCACTCTCTGCGCTTTCGCAAATGTTATTATATTTGGACTTTTGTACAGTTCTTCCAACTCATTATTTGTTCTTCTCCTCCATGCCTCCTCAGTTCTCTTTCCTCCACATATGGCTCGTAACATTTTCCTTTCCCACCTGTTCAGTTTCTCTTCCTCTGTTCGGTTTAGCGTCCAAGTTTCACATGCGTAAGTTGTTGTGGGTCTTATTACTGTTGTATAGATTCTTTGTTTTGTGCTTCTAGATACATAGTCGGACTTCATCAGTGCCTTCAGGCTTCCATATTTTCGATTACCCTTTACTATCCTGGCCGTATTTCGTGCTCTTCGTGCCCGCCCTCTTCGATTGTAACTCCTAGGTAGCAGAATTTCTGAACTCTTTCGAAAGTATATTCTCTTCAATCACTGGCTACTATGGCCATGTTTCTCTCTTTTGCCGATAGATCTTGCATTTGTCCCATCACCATGTATTTTGACTTATTTTGATTTATTTCCAAGTCGAACTTCTTTCCTTCTTTTTCTATTAATCTTATAGTTCTCTTTAGCTCCTTTTTGGTTCTTGCCAGTATAGTCAGGTCATCTGCGAAGGCCAAGCATTGGTGTTCACTGTTGTATATTGTGCCATCAGTTCTCAGCTTGCTATTCCTTACTATCACCTTCAGTATCAGATTAAAGAGAGTCGTTGACAGAGGGTCTCACTGCCTAAGACCTCGAATTCTTGCGATACATCACCATTCCATACTATTCTATCTCTTGTTTTCTCCAAGGTCATCTTTGTCAAACTAATGAGTTTTTTGGGTATTTCTAGTTGGTTCATTCCTTGATACATTTTTTCCCTAACTATTCTATCATAGGCTTGCTTAAAGTCTATAAAGAGAGTATGCAGTTCAATTTTGTATTCATAGCAAGTTACTTGGATCTCTTTTAGAGTAAATATTTGGTCTGCCGTAGATCTGTTGTTTCTGAACCCTGCCTGGTACTCACCTATGACTTTTTCTGCATATATATTTAATCTTATTATCTGACCCGGTACTTTGTAGCATGTATCTACCAATGCTATACCTCTATAATTTTCATATAACGATCTATTCCTTTTTTGTATATTGGGCAGATTAAGGCTTTTGACCATTCAGCTGGCATCTTCTCTTTTGTCCATATCAATTTTATTATTTCGCTGATGATCTTCTGTCATTGTTCTCCTCCTGCCTTTATCATCTCAGCCGTAATGCCATCTTCGCCAGGACTTTTATTATTTTTTAATTTTTTTATAATATTCTTTATTTCTTCTTCTGTTGGTTCAGCTATGAGCGTGAATACTGTTCCTTCTGTTCTTCTGTTCCTCCATCATTCAACAATTTATCAAAGTGGTCCTTCCATCCATGTAATATATCATTTTGGTCAGCTATCAATATTCCTTCTTTGGTTTTAAAATAGTTTTTTCTACCATGGTAACCCTTTTCAATTTTTTTCATACCCTGGTAAAACGATCTTACTTCTCTATTCTGGAATCTTTCCTCAATATCTTTTAGTTTTGCTTCGTTATATTGTCGCTTTTTCGTTCTGCATAGTCTTTTCATGTCCTTTCTTATTTTTTTGTAGTTCTGGTTATTTTCCTCGTTATTATTAAGCACCAAAAGGAGCCTTAACCTTTTTTTCCTTTCTGATAAATTTTCGCATTCTTCATCGTACCAGTCTTTTGTGCTCGTTCTTTCTCTTTCCTTCGGTATGACTAATTGATTTGCTATTTTCATTACTTGTTTTACTTGGTCCCATTTCTTATCTATTTTTGTCGTATCATTCATTGCTTGTAATATTTGGTAAATTTCTTCTCTGTATTTGTTGCTAATTATTAAATCTTTTAACCTTTCTATATTATACTGTTTCTTTATTTTCATCTTATGCGTGCTGTTTCTGATGGACTAGTACAAATGCTTTTGGTCATTTCTATATGAATTATCGGAGAGAACACAAATTGTTTGTTGTTACACCAACATTTTGGTTAAACATTCTATAAAACTATATTAAGTTATTATAATAAGTATTTTTTAAAATGGTTTAGAAACATAAAAGAGGACATATAGTGCTCAGTATTAGTGAAAAATGAAAATTTATTAAAATAACTGAAATAGAAACTAAGTTTATGTAGCCGATGCCTACATCTAAAATAAGAATTTGCTATACATGAAGGGCTGTAAAGTGAAAATTTTACTGTGGCCGAATCTGCAAAAGTTGCAGGTATAATACGTAATAAAGTGTTAATTAATGTAGACAATTATTTCGAATTGTGGTTTGAAAACACGATAAAAAATATATTCCCATGGATACGGGTGTAAGCGAAAGTCTTTTCGTATATTTAACCAACGATTTTTAACATCATTTTAAAGAAAAGCGTTCTCAATAACAAGGGTCCAAAACCCAAGGTTCCGGAGAAATAATTGGAAAGATATTAAATCACAAATCGAAAAGCTTTGATAAGAATTAACATTTTAAACAAATGTGTAAAAGCATGTTTGACAAATATTACTTGGTTTTTACTTACGAATAAACTAATGCCTGTTGCCATATTGCATCGTTCATGACATCGTCAGATCCATCAAAGATGTTGCAACGTCGGAATGTCGCCACCGCAATTTTATTTTAAAAAAGTGACAACAATAATTTCAGTATACACATATGTCTAAAAGTTTGGAACATTCAAACATTTCACTTTTTGATTGATATTAAACTTTTCTTTTACTCGTTTACGTAATCATCATTTTATTACAACTCTTACTGGTACCAAATAAAACTCGCCACCAAATGACTAATGTGTGTAAAATTGATTTATTATTAGTTAAAAAATTTCAATGCACCAATTACCTTCAAAAGTAATTTAAAAATAAAAAGAACTTTCAATAAATATAATAAGCAGTAGTTCCTGCATGGGTCTGTATAATGCCTGTAGGCGATTTGGCATGCTGTCGATTAAATGGTCAATTTGGGCTTGTGGAATCTGCATCTTTTAGTTCCAGCAGGGTAAAAGGAGAATTGTTTCGTTTCTTTATGCGTGTTTTCGGAATGTCCCAAATATATTCAATGACATTCATGTCGGGGAAATTTGCTAGCCACCCTAACTTGGTTATTCCTTCCTCTTCAAGAAAATTTTGTACTGCTATTGTTCGATGAGGGGGTAAGTTGTTCTCCATAAAAATAAATCCGTCGCCCACTGCGCCTCAGAGCAGGCGCACAACAGCATTTAAAACTTTCTCCATGTACACAGCACCAGTCAATCTTCTCTCCAGGACCAGTAGAGGTGTCCGTGTACCCCTCATAAAACCATCCCAAAACATCATGCTCCCACCTTCAAATGGGATACGTGATTGAGTTGTTTCTAGTTGGGCTTGTCGACCTGGAGCTCTCCAAACTAATATTCTTTATGAATCAGAAACCAAGCCAATTCCCGTATCATCAGAGAACATCACGTTATTCCAGTTAGGTCTATGATTCAACATTTCTCTAACCTATTGTAATCTTACATTTTTTTGTTGAAGGGTTAGTTTAGGGACACGTAAAGGTATTTTGCGATGCAAATTTACCGCTTTCAATCTGGGTGTAATCGTTTGTCGTAAAACATTTACTCCTTCAAGTCTAACAAGCTCTCTTGATATATCACTTGTAGATTGCAGTCGATTTCTTCGAGCTATCATTGATATCTGCCGGTTTTGTGCAGCTATTGTACATCGTTTTCTACCACTTCTGGGGCGATCCTTTACGTTATTTGTCTCTTGGAATTTTTTATAAATTTTCGATATAGCACTTTGCGAAACATCTACAATTTCCACGATATCACTTTGATTAAAGCCCTGTTATAACAAAGCAATTATTCTTGATCTGTTAAAATGAGATATCATGTGTCTAAACATTTTTAAACGGATGGATTGAACATTGAAAAATAACTGAAATAATGTGTAAATACCAGTATCAACGGAATGGGCAAAAGACCTGTGTTATCAGCAAAAGAATGCTTTTGTTATTTTCATTTAAAAATGGTCTAAAAGAAATATCTATCAAAATGTTTAGAGTAGCATAGGCATAGGTATTCTATTTGTAAATATTCCAAACTTTTGGACATATATGTATGTCAGTGGGTGAACTGACACACACTGAATTAAGTTCGATATTAAACCAAAAATATATCCTGTACTCGAATTTCACGAAATGCTTCTTATTTCCGTAAATAATAAGAAGTATAATAGAAGTAATAATAAATAGTAAAATATGTACCTTTCCAAAATTCCAAAGGGGTTAGGGGTATTTTCTAGCTACGATACCCAGAATTTCAGTTCGGTAAACATTTGTTAAAGTATCTTGGAGACTTTTGGATGCAGGGAGTGTGGTTCCAAAATGACATTCAAGTAATTGGTCCTGAAGCCGAAGAACCAATTTTACATCTTCTTAAATAGGATTTTACTTAGAAGTACTCGAAGTGTCGCGCGACAAATTGGAGTTTCCTATTGGATTGTACATAGAACATTAAAAAAGCAATTTATCGACCCTTATCATGTACAAAGGGTACAAACACTCTTACCTGTTGGTTTTCCACGCGGTCAAAAATATTGTGAACGGTTTATTAACCAAAAACCAAAGGAATCCAAATTCTTTTTATCAATATTTTATCAACCTATGAAGCTTCTTTCACCAGGAATGGAATGATAGACATTTTGAACAATTAACTCAATAAAACAATTAATCATGTGTTTCCCAATGTGAAATGAATTGTTTAGACAGCGTTATGATGTGATACGTATGGAATTAATGGCTATAAAAACAGTTTATTTTCAACTAATACCTTAAGAGGTCAATGCAACAAAAAACTTATTTCTTGATTTTCAATGGATCGAAATAAAGAAGACAAGCTATATTGTTAATAAAATTAAATTAACATTTTAATCTGTTTTCCGCTAAGTGATTGCATTTTGGCTAGATGACAAGGTAGCCAATTCTAATTTCGAGTGTGTGTATATATATATATATATATATATATATATATATATATATATATATATATATATATATATATATATATATATATATATATATATATTTATAATAATAATATAATAATTTTTATTATGATGTGACCCAGCCTTTATGCAAGGAGAAATATAGGTATAAAATCCTGATTTTAATGCCAGAATTGGAGCAACAAGAACTGCTGAAAATGTAACTGTCCCATATGGAACTGGTGAGCGAGACAATAGATGTATCAGATTGGTTGATTTTACGAAGGACAAGAACTTTATATTATGAATTCGTTCTATAAGAAAAATATCAGCACAAAATGTTATGGTTATGGAAAAGTCCATCTGGACCACAAGTGAAATTGATTACATCATGACCAATGATAAAACAATATTTTGCAGTTGTACTGTCCTTAACAATTTTAATGTTGGAAGTGACCACCAAATGGTACAAGCAAAAGTGAGGATTAACTGTCAAAGAGGATTCTGGAAAATTGCTGGAAAGGGGCAGCGATTTTGAGATTGCTTTGTCGTACCGCTTTGCTGTGTTACAAGATCCGATGGAGATGAAAATATCAGTTCAAAATGAAGAAATTGCCAACAATGTGCCTCAAACGGCTGCTTTCATAACACCAGAAGAAAAATGTCTCAAAGAGATAAAAATCTCCAGTGAGGCCATTGATTTAATGAGGAAATGACGGACAATGAGAAATGCAGGGAGTCCTTTTGGCAGGGCCGAATACGCTGAGCTCTGCAAAACTATAACAAAACGTATCAGAGAGGACACGCGCCGTTTCAACATCCAGCTAGCGCAAAAACCCTGGAAGAAAAGAGAGGAATTAACAAGGCAAAACAGAAGCCGAGAAAAAAAAGAACGCAAATTTATGTCTTAATGCGTAAGGATGGCACAGTGTACAGGGCGGGTACGTAAATGTTAGAGGAAAATCTTATTCCCAGTTATATGAAGATCAGAACCAATCAAAGACAACAATACAAACGGAAGAACAAATGCTACATATCCTAGTGGAGGAAGTAACAAAAGCTATGGGATCGATGAAAAATGGCAAGGCTCCAGGAAATGACAGTGTAACTGTCGAAATGCTCAAAGCTAGTGGTCGGACGTTACATGAAACACTAGCAAAATTTTATTCAAAATGCCTCAAAAAACAAAAAGTACCTGACTTACAGAAAAATGCAGAAGGCATCCTTTTACATAAAAAAGGAGCACATAAAGATTTAAACAACTACCGTCCAGTCCAAGGACATATAGGATAGGAGTCCAAGCCTCATCAGTAATGTACAAAGTTTTCACTAAGATAATATCTAAAAGAATATTAAGAAATCTGAATGACGCACAACCAAGATAACAAGCAGGATTTAGAGGTGGATTCAGAAGTTAGATCCCATCCAGGTTGTACAGCAGACCATAAAAAGGCACAACGAATACACCATGCCACTGTGCTTGGCTTTTATCAACTACGAAAAAGCATTTGACTCCATGTCAAAGCAGGCCATAATGGATGCACTGCTTAGCCAGGGGGTAGACGAAGTAAACGTATTAGAATCGATATATGATTGAGCTGCAGCGACAATTCGCCTTAATGATCTTAAAGTTGGCATTAATGTAAAACGAGGTGTAGGGCAGAGTGACACAATATCGCCTAATCTTTTCTCAGCATGCCTTGAAGAAGTATTCCGTAAACTGAATTGGGAACAGGATGGAGAAGGTTCAACGGTGCAAACTTAAACAATCTTAGATTTGCAGATGATATCGTTCTCCATTCACAAGACCCAGAGGAGCTGCAAAGACGCATACGAGAGCTGTAAAGGGCTGACGAACCATCTGGCTTAAAAATAAACTTGAAAAAGTGTCAGGTTATGTGCAATAAATTCGCTGAGAAGAATTTCAGTTTTAGGAACGGGTTTGAAGATTGTGGACCACTTTATATATCTTGGGCAGAGTATTTCAATTGAGGGGGGTACCGCCCGGGAAGTAAGACGGCGTGTTAAATGTGGTTGGCAGGCTCAACCTAGTGTTTAACAACATACTCCCACTTTGCCTGAAAAGAAAAGTCTTCGATCAGTACGTCCTACCCGTTATGACATACTGAAGTGAAACCTGGACACTTACATCGCAATCAATTCAAAAAATTCGGGTAGCACAGAGGGGAATGGAAAGATGTATGCTTGGCATTACAAGATGAGACAGAAAGCCCTGCGCATGGTACAAACGAAAGTGTGTGACATCATTGGAAGAGTAAAGCAATTCAAAAGGAGTGGGGCAGGCCATATAGCAAGGCTATGGGACGCCAGATGGACCAAGGTAATCCTAGAGTGGATACTGTTTGATCGATACCGCTTCGTCCGCGAAGGATATTGGGCCCGAGTGGCAGAGGAAAGCCCAGGACCTTGAAAGTTAAAAACATGCTGAAGAGGCTTTCATCTTGCAGTGCTGACGATGATATATGTATATATATATATATGTATATATATATATATATATATATATATATATATATATATATATATATATATATATATATATATATATATATATATATATATATATAAGCATAGCATATTTAAGTCACCTTAGATTTGCAGATGATATCGTCCTCCTGAACTACAAACACATAGAAAAGCTACAAAGGCCGGGAGAACCATTTGATCAGTGCGTGGTGCATATCACAATGAATTCAAAAGTTTCGGGTTGCACAGAGGGAAATGGAAAGGTGTATGCTTGGCATTACAAAGCCGCACAGAAAGACCTGTACATGTATCAGAGAAAAGACGAAAGTATGTGACATAATTGTAAAAGTGAAGGAATTGAAATGGAGGTGGAAAGGCCATATAGCCAGGCGATGTGACGACAGATGGACCAAAGCAATCCTGGGATGGATATTGCTTGATCATAAACGTCCACGAAGGAGACCTAAAACACGATGGATCGATGACATCATCAAGTATATTGGACCAGAATGGCAGAGGAAAGCTCAGGACCGCGCGAGTTGAAAGCATGCTGGGGAGGCCTTGATCCTGCAGTGGATGGACAATGGCTGAATGATGATGATTTATATATATATATATATATATATATATATATATATATATATATATATATATATATATATATAAATATATATAAATATATATATATATATATATATATATATATATATATATATATATATATATATATATATATATAATATATATATATATATATATATATATATATATATATATATATATATATATATATATATATATATATAACCTTTGTGGTAGAAACTTGAGAAATTTTCCAGTCAAAAAATTGCGCTCTTTTTGCCTATTCGAAACAATGTACTTCGGTGCTTTTCGAAGTCGCCAAGACAAAGGAGTCCGAAAGTTGCGACTTTTCTTTAGAAATGTCAATCTATCGACGTTCATTTAACTTGTTCTGAAAAAGTTTTCATGACAATAATTAATCAAAAAAGTTTCCTATTATGTTACTTGGCAGAACTCTTAATACAATTTATAGTTTTTCCTTTTTTTCGAAGTTATTAGTAATCCTTCGGCAGAGAAATCTATTAGCCTAAACTGTATTGAAAAGAGTATTTCATAATAGTTCTTGTAAAATTTCTTAAACAAAAGATGTAATAACAATAGACGAATACGATAACTAGAGATTTTTTATAATAGTTTTTACAATAAGATTTTGTTTGAATATATTTGCTTTTAATAATTTATATTAGGGACATTATTTAATATCAGGTACATATCCTGGACTATACTAAGTTGTTTGATGTCGTCCAATATATTGTGTCATTTAAAAATATTCAGTTCCACTGTTTAAGCAAAAGAGCACTTAGATAAATTAATTATTAATAAACTTAGTAATTTTTGAAATTATACAGTTTAGCGCCACTAGAAGCTTTCATTATATATAATGCGAATTTTTGTCGGCTCACTATAAGATACACTGGTTTCACACACAATTGCTAGATGAGAAACAATTTAAAAAACCTTTCTCAGCAACTAAATTCTGTTACTAAGATCCATTGCAGCCTAGATAAATTGCAATCTAGATACCACAAAAAATTTACAAAATAGAGTAATTAGATACTTTTTGGCAAAATGTCATGACAGGTGATGTATAATCTAAAATAAACGATTTAGTGAAAAATTATCTGATTTATCATCATCAATTATCTATTATCTGATAATTTAGATTAATCAGGTTAACGGCTCCTAACTTCTTGTAATGGGCTTATCTCAAGTACATGATTTATGCTAATATATTAGGTTTTATGAAGTTAATAATTGATAATATTGGAAATATTAAGAGATTGCCTCTAAAATGAAATATATACATATTCCAGTAGTATACATTTATACATATTATACATATTCCAGTAATATCCAAATTGAAAAAATATTTACTAAATAGCATATTTTCAGCACAAAAACTGATGCACCTTTTACTTATTTACAAGTAAAATAAATGGTGTAAAAATGTAGATGCTAAGCACTATTTTTGTGATTCTATTACAACTTCTAAAGTATCACGAATTCGCTCATTACACTATTTCAGGCAGTTATCGTATTTTGAAAACGGATGAATTTTTGTGATATTGTAAGATGATGCAATTCTGTTTCTAGCGTTACGAAAACATGGATACGATGGTTTGAAGAGCAGATTTATGGACGTAACGAACGGAATGCTGTGCTTCTTGCTAGAGAAAATCGATATGAACATATTTGGCTCTAGCTAGGAGTATTCCGAGGATGACTGTTTATTGACATTTATCGCGCACCAGTAGACGCGTCGCTTAGAATGGCAGCTATATAGGTTTCATTGGGACCTAGTATACAACTCTATTTGTTTTAGTGATAATAGATTTTTCTAGGTGGTGATGATGTCGTATCAGACGTCTTTGGGATGAAAACTTTCGCATTAGAACGTCATACAGTTATCCTTCTATGAATTCATTTGTTGGTATCATATGTTTGGCCATATGTTTGAGAAGTAGGTCACCCATGGTATAGATCAGAGAAAATTGGAATACTGCCAGCTATATAATTAAAATATTGCAGCCCATTGTATATCTAAGGTCTTATTTACAAACCAAAATTTTCCAATTTCATATTTGAAGAATATTGTGTTCGAAGAATCTATGACAGTGACACTGAGCTGCCTGGCGAGATTTTTCATCGATAGAATATGTATGGGATAGTATTGGTCCCCCCACAATATTTTACATTTATTGAAGGAGATTCTGAAGGTAACATTGAGCGCTTCACTCACGCAATTCACCAGTCGATGGTACTAGCCATTCTTGACAATAATCTTCGTTCCTCCCGCCCTCCTGTCTCTCAAAATGTGTGGAACTCAAAATGTCGTTCTGCTATTAAAACCCGTAAGTCAACAAGTTCAAACGATACCTTTCAATGGAGAACCTCGTAGCCTTCATAAGCTTCATGGACTCCGAGTTCTGACCAAACGTACAATTAGTCAGGCTAAACTGGTCGCTTTTTGTAAACTTTCTTAATCATCGCTTCTCTAGCCAGGACTTCTGGAATAGAGTCAATTGTCTTCGAGTTAATTTCTACGGCCACATCCATGGTCTTCTGGTTGACGGTCACAGGATCACTGACCGCACCCTTGTAGCTAATTCTCTGGCAACTCATTACTCTTTTGTCTCCAGTGATCTCAACCTCGGTTACCTTTTTCGTCTCAGGAAAGCGCAGAGAGAATTCCTCCTCAATTTTGATAAATCATCTGCCTTTCCACTAAACTTCCAATTTTCTCATATAGAGTTGTCTCGCGCCATCCGTCGCTCCAAACATTCTTCCTCGGGTCCAGATGGCATTCTTGTATCCATAATTCCGAACCTTCCAGATCGGGCCCTATCCCTCCTACTCCAAATTTTTAATGATCTGTGATCAACTGGATCATTTTCTTCTTCCTGGCATAAATCTATCCTTATTCCTATCCACAAACCCAATAAATCTAGAAACTCTCCTCTAAGATATCGTCTTATCGCTCTTACCAGTCACCTGGAAAAACTGCTGGAACGAATGGTACACTTCCGATTTTCCTGGGTTTTAGCTGGTTATCATTTAGCTGATATAAATCTTCCCATCTTGCCCCTTTTCCATCACCGGGATGCTTTTTTCTCTTTCTCACTAATTGTTCAAGATATTGTTCAATTCGATTGGGATACTTTATGTTACTCCCCCAAGTTATTTACCGAGAAGCCTAAATTCTTTGAATGTAGTCCCCCTACAATTCTCGAGCGTTATTTTTTTTGTAAAGTGGAACAGGCTTAGAATCGGTCACTGTCGGTTTTCACATGGTCATCTACCAAGTGGTGACCCTCCGTCAGTTTGTACCTTATCTGGTGCTCCTCTTACTTTTCGCCATGTCTTATTAGAGTTCGCCCCGCTATCTGCTCTTACGCAAAGATATGGACCTCCCAGGGCCCTTTGGTATATTTTGTTCCCTCATTACTACAGTTATTTTTTTGAATTCCTCCGTTCGCCTTCTTACTTTCTTTTGATATAGCACATTATTATTATGTTTAAACTCCTTTTCAATGCTCCTAAAATTTTTAATATACATCTTGAGCTCTATTCCATGTATTACACCCGACGATTTGTAGCATTTCCTTTATTTACTGTCTATTGTTTATTTATGTTTGAGTTCCATTTGGAAAATAACCATATACTCTTTAATCTATATTACTTTGAAATTAGCCAGGCCATTTTCTGCTTAGACCACTGATAGCTGATCTATTCTTTCGTCGTTATTGTGTTGGAGTGTGATCTCTTATAAATTTCATACACCTAGATCTGCGTTGACATAATGATTTGAACAACCGTGTCGCGGAAATGATTTTTGATTTTTTTTTATATGTGCTAATTTAAATTTAGCTTTTTTGTCAAGTAACTGATTGAAATGCTGTTGTTTAAGTTATCAGATCGATTACAGTCTGTCGAATATATACTGGAAAATAGTTTAAAAAGTTATATATAAATTGATACCATTACTACGTGAAGTTTTAACGCTATTTATTAACCAGTTTATTTAGAGCTAGCTAGAGAGTCGCCACCAAGTGTGTCCTGTGATTTTTAAAATGGTTATAAATATCCAACAAATAGTTTACCTCAAATTTTGTGTTGTTAATGAAATTTCTAGTGTAGAATACTTTAAAATATCGGGAACAACTTACGATTAACTTCTTCTAAACCCAGGTTATTCTGGAGGTTAATATGGGTTCACTTTGTTATTCCGTTCGTAATTAAATATTCTAAGTACACTTGTTGGTCTATAATTTTCTATTTTTCGTTTGTCTCCATTTTTATATGTTATTGCTATTAGGGCATTATTTCAATGATATGGTATTTTCATCTTTCTAGGCATTTGTTAAAAATAATCTTCAGGCTTTTTAGAAGGCCGTCTTCACCTTTTTCTCTTTCAACTATTCTCTTAGGTCTTCAACTTTTTCGAAAATGCAAGCATACGATTGTGTTCTGATCGACCTTCAATGTCTTCGATTAGACATTGCCAATAACAAAAATAGCGATGGAAAATTGTCATTTAAGCTTAAGTGAAATGAATCAGGAACTGAATACGTCTAACGAATACATCGTATCACTTTAGTCGAAGTTTTGAGCATGAGACGTGTCTCGGCACGATTTTTCTTAAAAAAGAGCTCCACATGGATATTTCGTAATACATATTTGAACCAGCCAATTTGGATGCCATAGTTATAAAACGTATCATAACGAGCGACGAGACATGGATTCATATATCTTCTGAATGGCGCTTTCGAAACCGAATATAACATGTAAATATCTTGAAAATCCAAGTCATATTGACTCATTTCTTTGATTATCGTGGTGCTGTTAACTCGGAGTTTCTTTCAGCCACAGCCAACAAACAGTATTATTGCGGTGTTATACGGAATTTGAAAAAGAAAATTTGGGGGAAGAAATCAGATTTATGGAAGAATAATTCTCAGAATTACAATCCGATATTCCACATATCTTTACGTGAATTTTTGACAAAAAAATCCAATAAACACTATCAACCAGGCACCGTTTTTGCCAGATGTGACCCCGTGTAATGTTTGTTATTCTTCAAGTTCAAATTATTATTTTAGGAAAGTGGTTTTAAGTGTACCGATGTTATAGAAATTTTTCAGGAGTAGGTGGAGGAAAAGTGTTACAAGGACTCGATTATATACTGGTATAAGTATATCGCATCAAATAATGTATGTTGTATTATTAAACCAACATTTTCGAGTGTTTTCAAAAATGTTTCAAACATTCAAAACTGTTTTAGCAAACGAATTATTTAACTCAAAATTAAATTTATAAAAATTCATGTTATAAGGTACTACATTTAAAGTGGGCCAAAATAAATTGAATAGAAAATATCTACATACAATAAACAAAACTTAATTTACAGCAATCTGCGGAGGCACGAGAATCCTAATTAAGCTTCCTCAATTTAAAGGTGAATTTCTAGGTAAATTACCTTTGCCGGTAGATGATAATGTTTTAAATTAGGTCCCTTAATATTTCTCGAGAACCATTTAATACCACGCCACGGCAAAAATCTGCAGATTATTCCCCGGTAAAGTGGAAGTTTATTTTGCAATTATCCCGAGATATAATTGCATTTATTTTAATATGTATGTGTTAATGGCGAAATTGCTGAACGTGACCCGAATAACTGCGAAATATTCGGCGAAAGACGACGAAAGATAATTTAAACGTGGTTTAGTAGCTCCGTTTGGGATATTACTTACCATTATTTCCCCCTATTTACATTTTCATTTGCAGATAAATAATGTTTAATTTGATCTCACATTAACTGGTTTGATTTCGCAATTCGTACCAGTAATATTCTGAGGTTTGTATCGTGTTGAAATAGTGGTAGAAAATATGTTTAGAACAATTATAGAAAGCTTACAATTATAGAAAGTATAGAAAAGCTTTTTATCAGAGAAGAGAACTTATAATCAGATAAAAAACATTAATAACAATGTACCAGTTTGTATATATGTATCAACATGGTACAGCTCAACTAACATAGCTTGGCCTCTGAGATGCGCAAAAGAAAGAGTGAGAGGGTCACTGTCTAACAGAGACCGAGAACGGAGAGTTCCTCGAATGTAAGTATGAATGTAATGTAACAATTTTTCGCAAGAACGTTTCAGTTAAGTAAGTGAATAATAATTAACGACGCGTCTTTAAAAGAAGGGTATTCGTCAATTTCAAAATTAAGTATTAATAATAGTAAATAAAACACAAATTATTTGTTCAAATGCACTATACTTTAAATCGGGTCTAGATTAAATTTAACAATAGAAATTTATTGACATCCAAACAGGAATTTATTGTGTAATTTCGTGTGTAGTTCCCATTGGTCACCTCATAGAGATAAGATATATAACCTAAAATTGTTGACTTTATCTGTTGTTTGTTTAGTTATAAAAGTTGTATCGTATTAGTGTTTTTCAACATTTACACCACAGTTTAAGTGATAAAATAAGGATATTTTCATTATATATTGTATAGTTTATAATTTTATTGCCATGAAGGGCAAACCACTCAGTTCTCAATCCCAACAGCTAGTGATTAATTTGTTGAACTATTTTGAAAAAGAGAAATCTAATGGGGTGTCCCCTAATACCGCTGTCAGCAATTCAGGAAGTAAGTATAAAGTAACAACTGCAGAAATCGAAATAAAATGTTAAAGTTATACCAGGAATATGGGTTAAAATGTATCAAAGAAATTCTTGTAATTTTGTTATGTGCATTGGGCCTGATAGCATTTTTAATTTTTTAAGGGTAGCTTGCAGGTTTTATTGCTTAAATATTTTATTATTATATATTAGGACATCTGTTTTATTTGTTTTTCTTTTATTTGCTGCAGCGCGTGGCGCAAGCATTAGATATATCCATGAGTACTCTGACCAGAATCTGAAAGCATTTACTCCAAAATAATAATGTAGTAAAATCTCCACAAAAGACTCGGCCCCGAAAAAAAGCAAAAACATTTGATTTGTCTGATGGCAGCAAATGTGAAATATGAAATGTTATTTATCGCATGTATTCTGAAGTACTTACAAAATTGATAACATTATTTTAAGGAGCTTTTATTTAAATTATTAGTATTATTATATATTTATTATTTTTTCTCTTTTAGAAAAGCACATCAAGTTTAGGTCATGAACTTTCAGAAAAATCAGTCATGCCCATAAGCAATAGTTCTTTGCAAAGGGTTCTACCATCTGTTGGTTGCAAATACAAAAAGGATAACAGGCGGAGATATTTGATTGAAAAGGCCACTATTGCTGCACAACGTACAAAAATTTATGTAGAAAATTTAGAAAAAAATATCGTAAAGTTTTTCTCGATGAAACTTGGATATTTTCAAAAGGAAATCCTAGAAAATCTTGGCAAGACACTTCTGTAAAAAGTGTAAAACGTCCATTAGGCTTTGAAGGAAAAATATTTATTGTAGTAGATGCAGGTTCTGAGAATGGCTTTATTCCAAATGCAGGCCTGGTATTTTCTTCAAGGAATAAAAATAGTGATTATCATGGGGAAATTAATAACGACTTATTTCTGCCGTGGTTGAGAAATAAGCTTTTGTGTAATTTAGAGGAACCATATCTTATAATAATGGATAATGCTCCATATCATAGTACATTAAGTGAAAAAATGCTAGACGTAAGTTACAGAAAACAGGACATTATGGAATGGTTGGAAAAAAATAATATCGATTTTCAAAGGAATCTAACAAAATTATTACAAATTGTAAAAAACTATAGAACTGAAAGAAGGTATATAGTAGATGACGAAATTCGGTTACATGGGCATGAAGTGCTTCGTACACCACCTTACCAGTGCGAATTGTAACGCCATAGAGTTAATATGGGCCAATGCAAAACAATATTATGACAAACATATTGGAAGGGATGGGCATAGTGATAACAATATTTTAGCTTTGTGGAAAGAAGCCTTAAACCAAATTAGTCCGGAAAAATGGAAGAAGTGTATAGACTATACAAATAGAATCATACTAGATTGGTACAAAAAAACAATATTACAGAAGTGACACCCTTAATTATTACCATTAATGATGAATGAAGAAGATACCGAATCTGGCAGTGATTCTGATGCAAAAAATTAATTTAACAGTTTTTCTATTTAATTTTATCCTAGAATAAGAATGTGGGGCTCTGTAAAGTGGAGAAATAGAAAAAGAAGAAGCCAAACATGAATTTCTCAGCATCATATATAGCAAAATTCACATGGAGAATTGAACCAAATGGAACGTGGAATTTTATGCTTATTGAAGAATTTAAATTCAGGAGGTTACTGGAGAACAGGGCAGTAAACTATATTTACATGAGTTGTACATGAGTATGTATTCTTATATTTTAAGAAACCCGCTGATGAATGATATATATGTTGGTCTCTATAGGTTTATTGATTAATATAATTGGTGGTTCAATTTTCACTATTTTCAAAATAATGCAAATATACTGTTTACATTTCCCTTTTATTGTATCATTGTATTAAACAATATAATCCATAAGTATATCTAAAAAATAAATAATGCCTGTTCTAAAATAAAAAATAAAGCTGAAACGGTTATTATTTTAATGTATTAAAATCTTTTAGAGTTTGTTGGTTTCCAACTTTATGCAAATTCTTTAGATTAGGTAATTTTATTATTAATAATTAAAAAAGTTCACCATTGAGTATGTGTTGAATGAATCAATTGTGTTGGTTCCTTGGCTTGTTATTCCTCCTTTTCTAGTTAATTCACTATTTATAATGCCTGGATCTATGACAATTGGAATGACACACAACTTTTATATAAAAGGAAGCATTCTCCTCAATTTCTTGATTCCGTTCTTTAAGATGTGCAATTAAAATTTACTATATATTATTATATTATTTAAAAAAAGTAATATCCACGATGTAATTTGGGGAATGTAAAAGAACAACAAAATTAATACTATTGGCATAATTAAATACTTGAAAAATCTGCCTTTAATACTTGAATGACAACTTTTCTCCTTGCACTTGAACTTGACTTCTTGGAGACCATATTTTAGACCAAGACATTTGATTTTACCTTTATAACCAATGCAAGAGTGAACTCTGTAATTTTTTACTCTGTTCTTGTAATTTTTTTTATAGGCCAACATCCTCATGCCGTTGTATGTACAGTTATGCTTCATTTATATTTAAAAAATGGCGTATAGCACCACAAAGAAAGCAGTGTTAAAATAGTTAAAGTTCTAATTAAAAACCGGTAAAAATATAGGTGTATTCCTGAGAAAGCAAAACAAAAGACATGTCAGATGTACAGAACCAAAATCATAGATAAGATATATATATATATATATATATATATATATATATATATATATATATATATATATATATATATATATATATATATATATATATATATATATATATATAACACAAATATTTTTGACACATAAAATATTCGAAAATCAATATATCATGGCGTTTCGATGCTGGGTGGGCGTATAATTAACAAGTATCTTAATAAATGTCATAATATTTTATTCGTTTTAGGTTATTATTATTATTATTTAAAAATACAAAATCTGCTAATAGGCGTTTTACTAATTGATTTGCGAATTAGAGAGTTGACATCTGATTGGTGGCTCGGCGATCTGCGAAAGTCTTTCTCGTTGGCCTCGCTCATAATCTGGATGGATCTAACTCAGACACACGTACAATTCTTAGTTCAGATGGATTATGTTTGTGACGTAATCGTCAGGTTTCGCGAATCGGACTGTATATATATATATATATATATATATATATATATATATATATATATATATATATATATATATATATATATATATATGTATATATATATATATATATGTCTATATATATACTGTATATATATGTATATATATATATATATATATATATATATATATATATATATATATATATATATATATATATATATATATATATATATATATATATATATATATATATATATATATATATATATATATATATATATATATATATATAATATATATACATTAATGAATACTTAACCAAAATAAAGGTAATAATATCAAATAATATTTTACAGGCACATTTACATTACAAAATTTACATATTAACATAACTTTTATTATTTTCAATAGTTACATTTCAAGCCCTGTTATTGTCATTCAATTCCTCTATTCCTGATAAATCGCTTTCCTCTAGGTCTGACTCATCACTTTCGTCGCTTTCTGAATCAGAATCGTTTTCGCCCAAATTAATAATCATTTTTTCTATGTATGAGAGTAAGCTATCCAGCTACTACTTCTACTTGCATAAAATTCAATAAGTTGGTAATTATCTCACGACTTTGTTCACTTAATTATTTGTTTTTTACTTTACTTGTAAACGGCATTTTAAAATTGATAATTTTACAACATACAAAATATCACAAGTTTTAAATTTTCTGAGCGGAGTGTACATGACCGATGTTAACACCACGAATGCACTGCTTCGAATGAGCTCTCGGGCGTTAGGCTACTGCTCGGGCGTTAGGCCAAATTATGTTGGTCGGGGTGTACTATTATTCTCATACTCAGGGACAGTAATCTCTCTAAGCAGCACTCAGTATTACCATACGCCCCCCTCCTTTTAACCATGCATTTATTTCGATCTTGTGCATTATTAATGCATCTTCGTCGAGCCGTTTTTCAAATGTGCTCGTACCATTCCATCATTGGTCTACTACACTCCTTTTTCTACTCCGTGGTTTCTCAAAAGATTACTTTTGACAATTTTTCATTTGACATTCGCGCGACATGACCTACACATTTTCAGTTCTACTCAACAGTAATGAATTCCTATGTCGTTCTGCCCCCTTCAATTTGTGATTTATTTTTGTTAGTCCCACGTTTTGGATGGGTTAGTAAGTTCTAGTATCACACCTTAGCATTGTCACTTTCACCGATGTTATATATTTATTTTTAATTCGCAGTATATTACTCAACCTTCCGATCGTTGTCCATATCAATTTGATTCTTAATTATATATCTGCTGCTGTACATAGTAATATAAAGAGTTGTCCAGAAATAGTGTCAGACTTTAACATACAATAATAACTACAAGTAATAATCCGGTAATTTTTATTTTATTTTGAAGAACAAATAATGACATTATGACTTGAAATATTGACAATTTTCGATTACTCTTTTATACACATCGCATGGTATATTTTCAGTCATGGCCCGAATATTTCGCTTTAGATCAAGAATTGTTTGGAGTATATTTCTGTATATCAGAGATTTAACATAGCCCCACAAAAAATAATCCAAAGTCATGAGATCAAATCATCTTGCTGGTCAGCTGATGTAACAATTTCGTGAATTGACGCCTCCAGGAAACTTTTCATGCACCAAATCGATTGTTTAGCGAGATATGTGATAAGTGGCACTGTTTTATCGAAAAAGAAACATAGTTTATATCCACATTTATAAGTTCAGGCTAACGGTATTCTATTAGCATCTTCCTATTGCGTGCACCATTAACAGTAACATGATTTGAATCATCATCTTCAAAAAAATAAGGTCCTATCCCTCCTTCAGTCCAAAAACCGCATCAGAGATTTTCTGAGGAGGAAGAGGTAACTCTTGAATCACTTGAGGATTTTCATCTGCAAAAATCCTGCAGATTAGGCGTGGGTGTAGCAATCTCATCCCGGAAAATAATTGTTGCTACGAAACCTAATGCGAGGTGTGTAGATAGAGTAATGATACCCATTTTTTATACTTTTTAATGCAGTTGAAAGTACAATTCTACATACATTGTCTCCTTCAAAGTAGTTACCTCGAGAAGCCATACAGCGCTGAAGATGATTTGTCCAGTGTTCATAGCAGTGCTAAAACTCAGATATCGGAATTAGCTGGTTGGTTAGGCATAGAGGTACAAATTCCTTATGGGCGAATCCCTGGCTATCAAAAAAGCAAATAAGCATGATTTTAGTTTTTTGATTTGATGATTTTTTTTTATTTGCTCATTCTGAATTTTTCGAAGTGGTGAAGTTGGAGTAGGCTATTTCTTTCTCTGGCGCTTCGTGTCCGAGGTGTATTCAAGAA